>JAQIXN010001358.1:0-19321 GCA_034698145.1 Proisotoma minuta
ATTGAGAAAAAAATGAAAAAATAAATAAAATAGAAAGTGAATTATTATAATGATGATTTATGTATATTACATAAAATATCGAAACTCCTTTCAGAACATGCGGAACGGAAAGTAAATGTTTTGCATGTCCTAACAAAAAACCCTCAAACTCCAAGATGACTTCAATTCCATTTACTTCAACGGAAGGATTTTTCCAAATTTCCTCAAACACCAATATTAGTCGATGAATGACATCATCTAATAGAAACATCAAGTTGCAATATTTTGAACATGAATTTATTGTTAGTTTGCTTGAGATAAACTAACCTAAATTCATTTTTGTAGATTCGAATTCTTCAACTGTTGGCCACCAAATTGGCCGACTTATTAAAACAATTGATCCATTTGGGGAAAGCTTACGTAGTGGACGTATGCAAAACATTTGAATATTAACTTGTGATGGAATAACTTTGGAAAATAATTCTGGATATTTTTTTCTGCGAACGTGGAAATATTTTACAACCTGTAAACCATAAGCAATTTAATTTGTAATTTAAAAATCATTTGGACGTATTTAACTAATATAATTTACCGTTTCATATGCAACATTTACATTGTTCTTTCGACCTCTTATGAAATGAAGCAAAAATCGGTCTGTTAAAAATTCCTTAAAGTGGCCCAGCTCTTTATTTGCTGCAGAAATACATAATGTCATATATCACAAAAACAATAAAGTGCTGAAAAAGTTCATTTACAGACCTTGAATTCTTTTTTGTAAAATTCTAAGGTACTCTTCCTCTTGTTCTGATGCAAAAACTGCATCTCCGGATATGTTTGGAGTGATATCCGTAGTCATAATTTCTAATTCAATTTAAGATGATTTATTGAAAACTTTTTTAAAAGGCCCAATTGCATATAACACAAACACAAATATTGTTAAATTTACTAAGAAAATTGCCAATTAAGTAAACTCCGCAGTAAATTAATTCATTTTAATTTATAACAAATGTATGTGATACTGATTTGTATGTTTTTGGGTAGTACATATTTGTACCTATGGTCTTACGAAATGAAATTCGCAAATAATAAATTGCTCATAGCTGCCTCTTTCTTATACTTACGTGATACATAAATAATATCCATAAAATTAAATGCATGGAACTGGATAGAACACAGAGCCACAAGAAACATGCCAAATTAACAGTTTAAGTCTTTCTTATGCATGTCAAGAAATTGGGCTTCGCTATTGTCTGTATCAGCTACATATATAAAAGCCACGCTAGATAGTGACGACAATAGAAGACAAGTTTTTATGTAAAGATGAGGTCATGGATGTAGAGTAAAATATCTGGAAAGAAACAAAGAAAGTTGATGGTCTCCAATATATTGCTTACTCAAATTATTTTCAAGTAAAATTCAGCCCGGTTTAAAATTTATTTTTTAACAAATGATAACCGATTATTTATTTCATTATACTTTTCAAGCTAATATTTTAATCCGCAGCAGCCTAAAAGCAGTAATAAAAGTTATTCCAAGAAATCTTTTGACAATAACTAATATATATTGTAAGAAATTAAATTCTTGGCAATTGTAATCCAAATTATGTAGTGCATCTCTTCATTGTCTTTGCTCATCACAATTTTCTGGATAAAATAAAAATATCAATTGGATTAATATTACACAAAAAGTGGAATGGAATAATCACATACTCAATAAATTGTTTGTAATATGCATCTTTTTCTGGAGAATGAGTTCTCTTATGAAAATCCATATCAAAAGCTTCGTCTTCATCATTTAAATGTCCATTCAAAAATTTCGGCAAGATTGACGGATCAATGTGATCATGAAGACTTTGACAATCTTCGTTGTGAATTTGAACTCTGTCCAATAACTTTTTTGGGGCAAAGGGCTTGACAAATCGATGTGCCATCTTAAAATATATCGGTGGATTGACGTAGTGAATTTTTCTGTGAATTTTTTCTCATTCAGTCAACTTTACAACTCAACAAAATGTCTCAATTTTAAAGTAGCGTACCTGTATCTAACTGGCATTGACTTCTGTTAATGTTTGAGACAAAACATGCATATTAGAGTCAATAAACCAAAAAATCAAGATTAATGTATTGTCATACGTAAAAAATGTTAAATATTTTAACGATTCCTGTAGGATTGCATAAAATTTTTGCATGGCCCAAACTACAGGATGACAATTCCAAGATAACTTCAAGACCATTTAGTTCCATATTTTCGTTCATCCACATTTCTTCAATCCATTGAAGAAGTTTTAAAGCAATGTCCTCTAATGGCTGATCGCTTTTCTGCTCTGGAGGTGGCCACCATTCAACTCTGGAAACCACAAAAGTTTGACCTTCTGCCCCGAGTCCCTTCAGAGGACGAACAGCAAAACAATTGGCAAGATAAATTTTAGAAGGAATGAAAGTGATAAAGAGATCCCTTGAACAAAAATACATAAATAAATAATTGAAGATTTAGAATAACAAAAATGGAAATACCGGTATTTTTCTTTTCTGATGTGCATATACTGACGAAGCTAAAGATACAAAGAAACTAATAAAATTAATATTCCCAGAACATGGTAAATCGCATGTAATTATTAGTCGAGTCTTACTGTTTTGTACGCGTATTCTGTATTGTGTTTCTTTCCTCTAATAAAGTGGAGAAGAAACCTTTCATCCAAAATCGATTCCAAATTATCAAAGTATTCGTCATCTAAAAGGTACAAAGTAATGTGCTCAAACTTTACAGTATACATAGTATATAAAAATTCAATCACCTTTAATTTTCCTTTGCAGTTCAATCAAACAATCTCGTTCCTTTGCTTTATCGGATAAAGGTTTGATTTCCATTGTTGTTCAAATAATATTTGTGAAAGCTATTTATTTTACAGAAAGAGCAAAATAAAGATTGAGAATTTCTTTGACTATACAAATGTACGTGGATAATTAAAATACCACTGGATTCTGTTGGACAAGTTTTGGGTGTGCAAAAAACATGCAATTTAGCTTGTTGCCCAAGGCTAACTTAAGTTCTGCACTTGCACATAAATTCCAATGAACCACTTTTTGTTGTATGAAAAATCTGAAAATAAGATTCATCGAGATGAGAATTAAAAAAAAGAATGCGTATAAGTCTGATGATTTATTAAAACAATGATAATAGTTACATTATTGGACTTTTAATAATGAATCGATAATTTATAGCAAATAGGGTAAATTTAATCAACATTAATTTTACAGAATTTTCCTGGTTTCAAATTGATACTTTTCATTTATCAATTGTGATTAAATTTATTATATATGTACATAAATTTATACTACATTGCAAAATGCTCAACATTGTTTATATAAGGTCAGACTTAGATAATGGATATGTCGCAAAAATTTCCACTTTAACAAACTTATCATCAAATTGAAATAACTTTTTTTTTGTATATAAAAATTATATTCCATAATTATTGCATCCCATAATAATAATAATCTTATACTTATGTATATATGCCATTTAACTTGCATTACTTGCACTTTCACACATTTATTTACCCTCACATTGGGTTGGCTTGCTTGTGCTATTTGCCAATTTATTGCAAATGACTTCCAGCAAGTTTTGTTCGCTACCAATCATATCGGATTCTGTCCAAACGTCGTTATAAACTATCCATGGGACATAGTAAAGAGTTGGAGACAGATCGTGTGTCTGTGAAAATGAATAGTTTTAAGTTTTCACTTTATATTATGACCATTGCATTGTTTGTATTTTTATAATTAAAACCTTAATGCCGTTTGCAGCTAGAAGCGTTGGTCCCTCCCAATTATAATAGCACGCTCTGACACCTTGATAATTTATACCCAACTCTGCGGCACAATTCTCAGCATCATTCGGGGCTTCAAAATTTGTCATTGTACAATTGATTAGGGCTGCAGAATCTTCTTTACTCATCTTGGCCAAGGCACAAGCATGCACAATATTCCCCAGACATTCATTATTCCCATGTTGACAATTGAACTGGAAGGTCCCATTGACAAATGTTGTCTGAAAGTAGATACAAAATATTTTTAACATGTATATTTACATGTATGAATATGCGTTTCGACAGCTTACATTTGCTTTGCCATACGGGACAAATTCGGGCTCGACGAATTCATTTTGAATTCCACCAAGTAAAAGAAGTGTTGGATAGAGTTGGTTAATTATGAAGCGCCTGCTGTCTGGACACAAAGACTCGTAAAAGACAGTTAATTTCAACTGAGCCTAATAAAATAATTTTAATTTAAAAAAAATGTTTCAGTAATATTTATTAATGATATGCCGATTACCTGAAATGACAAACCCACAAAGGCCAACAGAAGAAAACCAAAAATTAGCTTCATTTTAAAAGTATTTTATCGCCAAAGTAAAAGTGTTTATATCCACAACAAAGTTTGTTAGGGTACTAATCAGATATGAATGAAATATTAAAAACTCAAAAAGTGTTTTATATAGAATTGCATTGTGTATGCATGCACATTTAGCATGCAAAGCATGATGTAACGTCATTAGTTATCTCTGTAATTGTTGATTGTTCAGGTGAAATTATCACAAGACGATTGTCCAATATTGTATATTCTCATTTCATCATTTTTATCCGAAATTTGACAACTCTTGATTCATGGGGCATTCCAGCATTCGATGGATTAAATGTAAAACAATGCACGATTATTACAACTTAAGCATTCTATACTTGAACTTTGTCCTCGTTTTCTTAAAGTATTTTAAGGGCTTCATTAGGCATTTGATTTATAAATTCGATGATGGAGAAAGAATTGACACGATTTTTTATACCAAATGGACAGCACACATATCTGCTCAAAGTATACAGATAAAACAACTGATAACTTTATGTGTTTTACATGCTTGCACTCAATATTGATATTGAAGGACTAAAATGTTACATTATCTAACTTATAAGTTGAATTTTGGTTAAAATACAAGGATAAAACAAAAGAATATAGTAATAAAATTATTTCACGATGACAGAAAATTTAGCGACTAGCCGTTTCCGAGAGTTTCTTCGGATAAAATCAGTTCATCCTGAACCCGATTATGGTATATAAACATTAATTGCTGCTTATAATTTGCTATTAAAATGCTGTCTAATGAATGCAGAGAGCTGCATTCAATTCATAAAACGCCAAGCGCAGGAAATTGGTTTGGAATTTAGACAAGTAAATTTTCAGCCTCCAGCAGAATTTGCAATTTGGCTAACATGGCGTGGCTCATCACAATCAGAAAATTTGAAATCAATAATGCTCAATTCACATTTGGATGTCGTTCCTGTGAACCAGGTTGTCAATTTTTATATTGTTGAGTCGTCTTTATGTATAAAGTAAAATAAAATATTAGTCAAAATGGACGCATGATGCATTTTCAGCTTATAAAGATGAGGAAGGGAAAATATTTGGCAGAGGAACCCAGGATATGAAATCTGTGGGAATCCAATATCTTGAAGCTATCAGAAAATTGAAGACAAAAGGGTTTGTCCCCAAAAGAACAATTCATGTTACTTTTGTCCCAGGTAGATATTCCATAGTCTCAATTGGATTTTTAATTTTTAATTTTATGGCTATTAAATGGAAAATTTAAAGATGAAGAGCTTGGGGGTTTATGTGGAATGGTGGAATTTGTGAAGTCGATTGAGTTCAAAAAGCTTAATGTTGGATTTGCACTAGATGAAGGTGGCGCATGTCCAACAGAACAATTTATTCTTTTCAATGCAGAAAGAGCACTGTGGCGTAAGTTACTTATTTACGTATAAAACTAACATTTGTTAGCGTGAAATGAGATAATTTAGCACGAATAAGTATTTTGTTTGGTCCTAGAAATTCGAATTAACGTAAAAGGAAACACGGGTCATGCACTACATTTCATCGAAAATACTGCGGCTGAAAAATCCAGGAAAATTATTAACAGCTTTCTAAACTTTAGAGAAAGTGAAAAGGCCAGATTAGGACCAAATGCTACGGCTAATTTAGGAAATGTTACAACGTGCAATATGACAATGATTCAGGTCTCAAACCAATAACAAACATTAATCGAAAATGTTTGTATGATGTATTGTATTATTTCTAATTCCTAATATTGGAATTTACATTTTAGGGGGGCTGCCAACCTAATGTCATTCCTCCTGAAATTGAAATTACATTTGATTTGAGGTTAACTCCAACGTGGTCGGCAGTTGAAGCGGAAAATTTTATTAAACGAGTTTGTGAAGAGGCTGGTGATGAAATTTCATATGAATACATTCTAAAGAATCCTTTGGTGCCTGAGACTCCTTTGACGGAAGATAACAAATGGTGGATGGCGCTTAAAAAAACTTGTGATCAAATGTAAGCATTTACCTAATATTAGTAATATCATATTAATTTAAGATGACACTTTTACTCATTCATTCTGTTAAATGTAGGAAACTGGAAATTATTCCCATCATATGCCCAGGGGCCACAGACGCCAGATTTTTACGAGAAATCGGGATTCCTGCTTTGGGATTTTCTCCTATTAATAAAACACCAATTCTTCTTCATGATAATGATGAATTTGTATTTGAAAGTGTATATTTAAAAGGGATTGAAATCTATGAGCAATTAATTGAAAGCCTTTCTATAGTTTAGAGATGAGTGAATGAATATGAGAAGTTGCTTGGTAGTTCACTCGACTCTGTTGTACATTTTTTTAAACCAAATAAAGCTGAAATAAGTAAAAACTTTTTATTCTGGCTTCAATTTAATAAGACTTTGAAGCATGTCACTATATTTTACAATTATTCTATTAGTGTATACATCTTTCGATAATGTAATGATAGGAGGTCAGCTTGTCGTGAAACCTAAAAATGGTGACGTATTTGTGGACAGAGGGAATAACCCCGCTCCGACGGGCTTTACATTGGAAGACATTGTTGACTTTTTCAACCCACTCATTGACGATGTTGAGCAGTCTGAGGAAGGGCTTCAACAAATTGACATTGACAGCTACCCAAATAAAATATTGTGTCTGCAGGAAATGAAAGCAATTCAAGTCTCTCAAGCTTTTCCATCCCCAATCCCCGAAGACCCCGAATATGAAAATCATGGATTCAGAAAAATTGGTGAAGAATGTGATCCAAAGAAAGAAGCCGAGTTTTACGCAGCGTTACAAAACATCACACATTTGAAAACTGCAGACTTCCCAGAGTTCAAGGAAAATGTACAACTTAGTTTGCCTTATCGATGGTACGTTCAAAAATGGTCAGCAGAGTGGAGAAAGTGGGCTATGAATCCAAGTACCAGCAAAAAAATCTGTAATCCTAGATGGCTTTTAGAATGTTTGAAGGCTTCAGATGTCGACAAATATTATTGCAATTGCATGCAATCTGGACTTCATAAACTTGGAATTGAATTGGATTCAGAATATTCTGATCACACCATTTGTGACGAAACTGGCAGTTGCAAGAAAAAAACTCATGTTAGAAGTTATCATTGCGTTTCAACCGTAAGTGAGCGAATTGTCAAGAACAAAGACGATGATGACGATGATCGGGGATTTGATGACGGTGCAAAGATTGATCTGAAAGCCTGTGAACTAAATCTACCTATTTTTGGCATATGCGCTCTCAACTGCCAGCATGGAAGCGAATGTTATACTCCAATGGAAATGGGATTAAACATTCGCAAAGATATACGGCAAAAGTTTAAAATGAAGAGGATTTGCTGCAACCAGAAAACTAAATGCAAAGAAATCTTTGAACCAATCAGTGGACAATCCAAGATTTTTGAGGATTGTCTCCTAGTATGGTTGTCCTTAATTTTGTGGGTTATTATAAATGTGTAGAAATATCTATGAATAATAAATACACCCTGTTGTTTAAAACTCATTCTTCACTTGCTTGTTTAATTCTACTTTCAATCCACGGAACGTATTCTCGTACATGAGTGAAAACGTCAGGTGAAGCTCCACATGTTTTGCTCAGACTAAAACTTGCAACACCAACTTGATAAACTTTCTCCTGTCGCTTATACCTATCGTAAATTAAAGTTACATAGGTGCATTAAAGATAAATTACAAAGGTACATAAATGGTCCGCCGCTGTCCCCGTAACAGATTGCAGCATCAACAGTAGAATCTGTGCAAACCATGAGTTTTGGGACGAAAAATCTTCTATAATGTTTTGCACATGTAGAATCATCTAAAAACGGAAGTCGAACGCGATACAACTGACGAGGAGCTTTCTTTTTTGATTCAACTCGCCCCCAACCCACAGCTACTCCTTTTCTCCCATCAAACTTCTCTTGACTTAATTTTCCCATTGGTAAACAAATTGGTGAAACATCTTCAGTGTACTTTACAGCATCCGTTAATTTAACCAATGCAATATCTACGAACATGAATACATTCGAAAAAAAATTTGCCAATGACTATTATATTTACCTGCAGTTAGGGTTCGCGAAGACCATTTTCTATGCAAAATATATTTTTCCGCCTGTACAACAATTTCACTTCCTGTAAACTCATGACGATCCGTTCCTCCCAAAAAAACGCTTATAGACTCTGCGTTTTTCAAGCAATGAGCTGCGGATAGGACATAATGAGGAGATATTAACGAGCCTGTGCACGCCGTTTGCCTAATAATCCAAAATTATGTATTTTATCTGTGTACATATTCTAATTTTTAACTCGACTAAATAGATATATTATAATACATACGTTCCATCCGTTCTCGTAATATCTAGTTGAGCTACCCAAGGAAATAAACCGGGAGAAACTCGTCTTCCACCGACAATCTTGGAATTGCGTCCTAACCTACCGCAATTTGAGGATGGAGAAAGGTCATCAGAATTTGAAACCAAAGACAATTCTCTTCGCTTTCTAGTATGAAAAGTGCACTGGGTGCTTTGGTCTTTGTGCATATCTTGAGCTTTTCTTATTTTGATGGAAATTCTACGCCTCAACGAGGTTGCTCTAATTTGAGCGTTAGGTCCACAGTAAACGTAAGAATTTCTCCCAAATCTCAAATCACCCTTCAAGTTAACGGTGAGTGTGTCTCTGCTTGTTGAACAATTACTTAATGTTATGGGCGAACAATTTAGAACAATAGTGGATTTTTTTTCAGGTGTTGTCAAAAGAATTAGACAATCTTCTGTAAAGTTTAAGGCAAAATGGCCCGAGGTACCATTGAATCTATATATAAAAAAAAATAGTACGATTAGTATTATTATTTGTGAAATAATAGGTAATTTGTTGTTGGAGATAAATCCTACTTTTTGCGGCAAGGGTTTGCTTCTGCAAATGCTTTAATAACTTTCTCCTTTTCATATACAGCTTTATCCTTTGATGCAAATTTGTCAACGTCTTCAATCTCATTATCAGAGAAAGAAGGCTGGTCATTTGAGATTCCTAAAAAATCTGGATCTGCATCATAGTCCACATCTTCTGCTTCTTCTAGGGATTGTTTCTTTGAGCTTTCTTTCTCCATTTCTTCCATCATTTTATCTACCGTCATTTTTGAGTCTACCAATTGACGAATAATGATGTCTGGTGCAATTATCGGACCAGAGGATAAAATTACTTCCACATCCTGAAATTAATCCAAGATATACATCAACAAAAAAGCACAGCTTTAATAAGAAGCAAATTCATACCGCTTCACTATTATCCCTCCCCGACTTGCGGAGATGTGGCTTTAATTGAGTTAAATTATTAAGTACATTATGATCCTCGTCTTTTGCATCTTCTTCGAAAATTGAGTCAAATGCATATGCATTTTTTAAAAATAAACTATAAAAAATTACCACAATAAAATGTTTACACTTTGGCATTTTTGAAACAATTTTGATATTGATTTTTCTGTGGCCAACTGTGATATAAATTAATGCTGCATCAATGTTCTGGAAATTATTGAGGTGTCCTACAAATCAATTTTCATGTATGCAACAAGTAGCCTGGTTTGTGTCCATATCCTATATAATATAATTAATTACAATAATTAATTAATAATAATAAACTGGTCGAAACCATCCTTTGATATGAATAATAAAATTGTTCCAAGAAATAGACTATTAAATACATTTGAGCTCATCAATCTCGGTAAAGATTAGACATCATCCAAATTCCTGGGTGTTAATCAAGGTACTCATTTATCAATTCCCTGATAAACATGCTTCCTCTCTTTGTCTACTAATTCGCAGGCCAATTACATGTACATAGGTGCATACATAGTAAATATATGATCATCTTCATGTGAGAAGATAACTACAGATACAAACACTGACAATAAATGGACACTGCAGAATGTACAAAAATTTTATTACATCATTTACATCCTGTTGATCAAATTTATGCTTATCTACGGCGAAAGTGAATTCTGGGAACGTCCGGTCTTTTTTCAGATTAGTAGATGAAATCATGCATCTTTTTATATCAACAATTATTGTGATTGGGTGGTTATAAAAAGAGAGTGAATAACATGAAGAGTCGCATCCTTTGGACAATATTGGAACAGCCAGCACCTATTTGAGGAACAATAAATAGCAATGACTACCGTTGTAAGTTCCAAAAACAATCCTTAAGAATTATTAAAATGTGTAAATTATAGCATTTTTTATTTTTTAGATGGAAAAATCAATAAAACCGTTGAATTTGGGGCATTGTCCAATGGTGCAATGCTCAAAATGTGGCTTATATTATGATCCCAAATCAGGGCATAGTTGCCGATAAGTCTGAGTCTGATTGTTTACGAATGGAAATTTAAATTATTCTTCTCTTTAACCTAATTGCAAACTAAATTCTTCATAAACACTTCATACATAAATTAACAAAAATAAATAATGACCAACTCAAAAAAATCAATGCATGCTCTGCTAATTAGGAAAGTTTTTTTGCGACCTTTCTTAATGTTTCTTAAGTTATCCGCAATAATAAATAAATATGTAACATTGAATGTCTACTCCAATTATAATTTATTCGTTTGACTGATACAAATAATAAATCACTCTTCATGGTTAGCAAGACCTTCTTGGACTTTTCTGAGAACTACGTTCAATGTTTTCTTCCATCCGTTGACCACTACATCAGTCCAAAGATCACCCAAAGCAATGCCCAAATATTCCAGTATTGCAGTATTGAGGTTCTGTTTTAAAAATCAAAATTAATCATTGTAAATAATTATACATTATGACATTATTACATTATAAATATAACAAGCATTTACATATACCTCAAAATCCTGAATGTTTAATCCCCTGCCTTTATGATTTACTCCAGTTTTATATAATAGTTCTGCCAGCATTTCAGCATCGTCAAGGTTTGCAACAAATCCAGAAAGTGCTGTCCCCACAGTGAAAGCATGGGCTTTTACTCCAGGATGAGTTGGTAGTTTCTCTTTCTCAACCTTGGAAAAGGAGGAAAACTTTTTCTGATATTGAGGATAAATCTCCAAGAAGCTAAAGGTGTTGCAATATCATCCATTCACTATTTAGACTAATAAGTACAACATGTTAAAGATGATCATACTGTAAAAAGAGCTTAAGTGAATGTCCTTTCAAATCCTTTTCGACAATACTCCACGAACTTTTCACTGCATCAAACTCTGCTGGCGTTAAAGGTTCACAAATCTATATATTTAAAAGGGACAAAGTACTAAACATGAGCAAAATCTTTTCAAAAAGTTAATAATTGATTTACCTTGATCTCATACTCTTTTGCATCTTTACTGCATTTTTCAGCAAATGTAATTTGTGGAGGTATAAACCAAGTTAGAAGCCATTGGAAAAATTGGTAGAAATATTCCCAAAGTGGCATCATTTATTTTTTTTTTAAACGTTATACAAAATTAGAAAGTTGGTGTTCGACACATATAAATCAGATCAGTACAGAGAGCAGGGAATTCGATAAGTGAGCAATGTGAGCATAAAGTAATTTGAAGTTTGTAATTGTCTCTCATATCCATTTTCATATCATAATCAAATGTTGTAATAATTGTTATTTAAATTAATTATTGAGAGTTTAACAGGTACGAGAGAAATTACTCTGATAAAGTTGAAACTCGCGTCAACGAATCATTTCATTATTTCAAACAGAATTAAGAGTATCGGATATTTCTTGAGGAACTTAATAAGCTTGCTTTTAAAATACTGAAAAAGGATATTAAAAAACAATTATTAATGATTTATGCAGCATCCTGGTTTAATAATAAGTTAGCCGTTAGTTCTAGGCTGTTATTATTAAGGGGAGAACCCTCTTTATAAAATGTCTGTGTCTGTCTGTCGGTCTGACCTTTCATAAGATAATTCGTGGACAAATTGACTTTATGATGGTGACTTTTATGCTTTAGGATACTATATTAGAAGTCAAGTTCTAGGACGTTGCTTCCAGGCCACGGGCACCAATAGATAAAAAACCTGAAAATCTCCAAAAGCAGATTGTTTTTTTGCATTCAACACGAAGGGAACACACAATATGTTTAAAAAAAGTGATCTATACGGAAACAGGACAAAACTTGAAATAAATAAAACTTCCTGCAAAGCGTTTACAAAGGGAACACAATAGTGACCTTTAAATAGTCACCCCGTGGCCCTTTTTAATGGACAGTTAGCTAATAAGACCAAAGCTTCACTGTGAAACTTTCACCCCTTCATTACGTCCGGTATAAAGATGTACTTTGTTATTATTATTGTATGCATATAACGCACCCACTTTTGGTTTAAGCATGTTTTTAGCAGATAGTTCACAATAAAATCAATTAGCATCGACTTAAATTTTTCCTTTATTTGTCTCAGCCTCGCAATCTCACAAGTATTTTCTGGAATTATCTGGTTTGCTCTCATAATTTCAGGTTACATTACAATAATAATATTTAGCAAACAAACGCCAATTAGCAGAATGACAAGACTCGTCGCATGAGTATCCGCAAGAAGAGTCACTGATCGGTCGACTCTTTTAATCCATTAAGATAAAGATGTTTTTCAACAAAACAAAAGGAGCAATTTGTTCTAGTATTTACTGGAAATAACAGGTTCCGAAAACAATTTGTTTGCATAATTAATTAACAAAAGACCTCATACTTGTATGTCCGGTTTTTATATGACGATTATTAACAACGTAAAAATAGACAGGTGGCCACTTCAATTTATTTTGGACTATAAACTCCATTAAGTATTACAAAATCCCAGGAGGTTTTTAAAAAATGATATTGAAAAGTTTGCGTATTAATTTTGGTATTATCAAGATGTGCACAATAATTGTACACTGATGTTTGATAATTGCACTTTAATTAAAATGTCTGATGAAACTACAAAATGGGTGCTGTCGTAAATTATTTGATGTTCCAATAGATTACGTAGGATATGTACTGTAGATACTTGAGCACTTCTGGAAAAAAAAGTTGATGCAATACAATTTTCACACATCCGACAGGGAATTTGACATAATAAATCATATAATAAAAACTTCAGTTTTCTAATCTCGTATGAATTAATATTGAGAGCCTTTAGATGATCTTATAATCATATAATCCAAATCATTGAATCATCATCTAATTCATGATTTCCCATGTAAAAGCTACTGCATTGCGGGTTTCGGTAGTAGCTCCAAAGAATTCAGATTCAACACTAAGCTAAATTGGATGGGAACAGGTTACCTTTGGAATCATTGTTTGTTATGTTAGACACTTGTCAAGCTTAACTCAGATACATGATGTTCATCCCCAACTACTTGCTTACTAACTGAGTGGGGTAATAGTTAGGTTGTGCTATAATCAATTCAGATGACGAACGGTGGTCAGGTCGCAAATCACTATTTAAGGAAGGTTAAAGGGATAACATAAACCAGTGAGCAAAATAGCATCATTACTAGCAAACCCTCTACTTACAATTAAAAGCAATTTCACTTTTCCCAAGATGCCCCCAAATAACATTTTAGAAAGTACAGTTGAGCATATCGTCAATTCGGAGAAAGCAACCAAAAATGTAGAAGAGCCGTTGTCCCTCAAAAATCATCAAACGAGCCAAGTCGTACAAGATAAACTTCACAAGAAAGCCGTCTGTCCTTTTCGAGTAGGTTTTTTTTTTAAATATAGTAATTTTTTTAAGCTGCAAAATATATTTTGAAAATTCTAAGCTAAAGCTAACACAAGAAAATATATGCTTTCAGAGTCAAAGTCGGTGTACGGAAAAAGTTTGCAAAGGAAGCACGGTTTTTCAGGAAGTGAAAGAAAACCAACCCCCTCGACGTCCCCTTTCGGAAATTAAGGAGCAGGCTAAACAGTTTCTGGATGAATATTACAACTCACTAAAGGGGTAATTTGAAAATAATTACATAATTATATTTATAAAGAAGCGAATTAAAGTGAAAGTCAATCTGGGGGTCAGTTGAGACAAAGGCTTCTCTTGCTAGCTTCTTTCATAAAAAACATTTACAACTATATTGAACAGTGATGATATCATGTCATTTTGTGTGTGTAGACTAAATAGCGATGAACATCTTTCTCGTTGGGGCCAAGTTTTGGAACAACTCGATTTAAAAGGAACTTACGAGCTAACTGAAAATGAACTTACTTTTGGGACCAAATTGGCTTGGCGTAATGCATCAAGATGCATCGGGCGAATTCAATGGAACAGATTACAGGTATGGTATTAATCTATAAATTATTAAACCTGCAATCTGTTCCACTGTATGAGCCATAAATTCTTCTCAAGGTTTTCGACTGTCGAAACGCAAAAACCGCAACTGACATGTTTACCGCTATTTGTAAGCATTTGGAATTTGCCACAAATAATGGAAATTTAAGGTTTGTTGCTTTAAATTTTTGCTGGCTGATATAATGATGAAAATTTCTATTTAGATCTGCAATCACCGTTTTCCCACAAAGGAATGATCCGAATTTTGACTTTAGAGTTTGGAATCAGCAACTTATTGCATATGCTGCATACGAATTGGACGATGGAACAATTGTAGGAGATCCAGTTAATGTAGAATTTACTCAGGTTTGTATAAATGCTTATACTTAATTAATGGTGATAATTAACGAATGGTGATAAAATTCAGGTCTGTCAGAGACTTGGCTGGAAATCTGAAATTGGCCAGTGGAACATTCTTCCTCTGGTTTTGTCTGCAAATGGTCAAAAGCCAGAAGTCTTTGAAATTCCAAAAGAGTTGGTTCTTGTGGTCCCCATTTCCCATCCAAAGTAAATATTGTTAAATTTTAACAAAGTCATCATTAAATAGACATGTTTATTGTTAGATTTGACTGGTTTGCTGAACTCGGCTGCCAATGGTTTGCTTTGCCTGCTGTCTCTGGAATGCTTTTTGACCTTGGGGGTCTTGAATTCCCAGCCTGCCCTTTCAATGGATGGTATATGGGGACGGAGATCGGATGCCGAGATTTAGGAGATTCGCATCGTTACAATGTTTTGGAGGTAGTATTACATTGATTAAGACTCATTTAGCACAACACAACAATTAATGTTTGAATTAAAAATTAAAAAAAAAAAGAAAGTGGCAGATAAAATGGGTCTTGACACTGGAAATAAGAGCAATCTTTGGAAAGACAAGGCTTTGGTAGAGCTGAATATTGCAGTACTTCACAGTTATCAAAAAAGAGGAGTTACCATTGTCGATCATCACACTGCATCCGATCAATTTATGACGCATTATGAAAACGAGAAAAAGTTGAGGGGAGGTTGTCCTGCGGATTGGGTCTGGATTGTTCCTCCAATGTCTGGCTCCCTCACATCCGGTAAATACATATATATGCAATTTATTAATAATTTTTGCATTTAATTTTATACTCATCAATTTGTATACTTTTTCTTCACAGTTTATCATCAAGGTATGGGGATCATGCATATTTAAGAAAAGTTAAACAGAGGAAAATGAGACTAATCTATTATTTTTAAATTTTATTAAGAAATGGCCGTTTACTCGCTTAAGCCATCCTACGATTATCAGGACAAAGCTTGGCAAGAATTTAAATGGGATGATGAAGACTACAAACCAATTGTCTATAGCAAAGTTGAATTTAAAAATAATATGAAAAATGCTAAAGGGTCAACCAAGACTCAGCCTGTAAAACAAGAGGTGAAAGCAACAATTTTGTATGCAACTGAAACTGGGAAATCTGAGAATTTTGCAAAGGCTTTGACTACAAAATTGAGCAAATCTTTTAACGTCCAGGTATAATTACTATTATACTATAATTGCTATAAATGCTAAATATTAAATATAATAATATGTTTAACAATAGATGTGTTGCATGGAAGATTATGATCCCACAAATATAGTCAATGAATCTTTAATTCTTGTGGTGACGTCTACCTTTGGGAATGGCGATCCTCCAGAAAACGGAACGGTAATATACCTATTTGGACCTTAGAATTATCAGAACATGAACGTTAAGAAACTCTTATTGTAGAAATTTGCAAACAAGCTCTGTTCCATCAAAATGACTGGCGACGTGAGAAAAGGGTAAATTACTACTCACATAATATAAATGCATTCGAAAACATTTACATGTACTCACAAAAATATTATAAATAACAATTTCCCAGCACTCCTGAGCTTTCCCGATCATTTATAAGAAAAAACAGTTCTGTAAGAATCAAGAACGGAAGCATTAATTTGAACAAGCTATTTGCAAAAAATAAAACGCCGGAATATGAGAATGATCCTTTGAAAAATACATAGTAAGGTTTTGTCTTATTTTTATTTCAGATTTTGTGTAAAATGTATTTTTTGTGTAATTGTAGTTTTGCCGTGTTTGGCCTTGGATCGAGTGCATACCCTAATTTTTGTGCATTTGCGTATTACGTTGATAATTTGCTTGGAGATCTTGGGGGTAATCGTCTGGCAAGTTGTGGAACAGGGGATGAACTGTCGGGGCAAGATAAATCGTTTAGTGTTTGGGCTGACAAGATTTACGAGGTATTTTGTTGGTCAATTATTGTCTCATTTTACTTCTGTCTCACTTGGCCCTCTTCATAATAATAGCTTGCGATCACTACATTTCCAAATGGAGCAATTAATATAAGCCCACCCATTGTTGCTGAAAAGAGAATGTTAGACGTCGTTCCCGAGCAGACTGAAACCTCTGCTATTGGCCATAATCAAACGGCATTTGTTCAAACAAAAGCAGCCGATGATTTCATTTTTGGATTATCTTCACAACATACAAATAGACAAATTCAAGGGTATAAATTGACCCAAAGAAGAAATCTTTTCACTCCAAAAGCTGGATCGTAAGTAAAAATCAATTGTTATGTTGATCTGTTATATGCAGTAAGATAAACTTTAATTGTACTATCTACTTTTCTTCAGATGTGGAACTACAATCAATGTGACTCTGCAAAGTTGGATGAATCACCTTCCTTTGCCATATCAAGTTGGGGATCATATTGGTGTATATCCAACAAACTCGCAAGAAATGGTAACATCAATTATCGACCATCTGACTGGTGTTCCAATCCCAATCAACTCTCCTGTATTTTTGCAAGTGAAAGGTTAGTAGAAATTGCTTTCAAAATCGAACAAATTGAAAATATTTCCAGCTTGAAAAATATAAGTATAATCAATTTTAGGGCCCGTTCCTTCCAACTATCCAAAATGTTCACTTTTTGAATTACTCAGTCGCTATCTTGATATCACGACCCCACCACAGGCTAGCTTGCTTGAATATTTGTTGGAATGTACAAACGATGAATTTGAAAAAGACAGACTTCGACGCATGATTAAAGATGGAGATGCTTATCAACGATGGAAAGAAAATTACTGGCCAACACTTTTGACTCTGTTGCAACAATTTCCAAAAGCCAAGCCTGATGCAGCAATTTTATGTTCCATGTTGCCCAAAATGCAGCCAAGATTTTACAGCATCTCATCTTCCCCATCGACGAGATCTGACGAGTTGGAGTTAACAATTGGAGTTGTGAGTTTCCAGACACAAGCTTCTTCCAATTCCGAGAGATATGGAGTTTGTTCTAATTTCTTGAACGATGTTTCAATTGGCACAACAATACCTTGCTTTGTTCGAAGGTATTTTCAACTGATTGACATACAATGCAAACCAGTAATAATTATATATATATGTGTATTTTACAGAGCTCCAATGTTTCATTTGCCTCAAGATAAATCGGTCCCAGTTATTATGGTTGGTCCTGGAACTGGAATTGCCCCTTTCAAAGGCTTTTGCAAAGAATTGGAACTAAAACGCGAACAAGGAGGAGGGAGAGCAATGGGCGAGTGGACGCTCTATCATGGAGCGAGACAGAAGCACATGATTCTGTACGATAATGAAATGACAAAATTGAAGAAATCGACAAACAAGTTTAAATTTCAAGTGGCCCTTTCTCGTGAACTTGGTCAGAAAAAGGTAACAAATATGTGATTATGATGCAGCATTATTATTTTGTATCATGCCCCTATAATACTCGAGCCCTTTCATTTATACTTGTAGATGTATGTTCAAGATCTTTTGCTGGCTGATAAAAAACAAATTTCTCAAAAATTGATGGAAGAAGGGGCCCATATTTATGTTTGCGGTGATTGTACAATGGCAGAGGAGGTTTATCAAACTGTGAGAAATATAATTAGTCAGTGCTACAACATCAATGAAGTTAAGGCTGAAAATTTTATGTTGTCTTTAAGGGTAAATTCATTGAAATTTTAATGACACTTTGCCGTAGATTTATACATTTGATTAAATATAACTTTTTTTAGGATGAAAATCGCTATCATGAAGATGTTTTTGGCATCTTGCACAAAACGACCGTTTTGAGAACCAAAAAGGTAAACTTGTTTGTATTTTTTTGTATACCATCTTTTGTATATACTATCATTTAAAATACTAATTAATTGTATTTTGTATATATAGATGAATTTGATGGAAAGTGGTCAAAAGGAAGTGAAAAAAATGTGTTGGGCTTGCATGTTTTGCCGTCCAAAATCAAAATGTACTTGTGAATATTTCGACTGAACGTATATTATTAGCAAGAAACGGATTCCGAAACGCATTACCTTTTAGATTTTAGCTTTTAGCCTAGATTTTATTTATTTTCTATTTTATACGTATAAGTTACTGGGTACTTTAATACTTAAGGAAAAAATAAAAGTTTCAATTTCTAACAAAACTGTTCCAATGCATCTTGTTATTGAACAAAACGCAAGTCATCTTCATTTAAATCATTAAATCAAAGCATGCATGCATAAATACATAAATATTATATGCAAATATGAAGGCAGTTAAAATTATTTGTCACTCGAGTTCATTGATAAATTTTTTAATTGTATGCAGAATGTTGTAGAGTTATTGAAAAACTATATTCCA
>JAQIXN010001359.1:0-19297 GCA_034698145.1 Proisotoma minuta
TTTCTAAAAATACGTATTTATTTTCGGCCGGACTTAAAAATCCTGCGTGGGCCGGACAAATCGCTGGTACGGCTCTGTTTCCCAGTGCGCCACACCTTTAGAACTTAGAGTTTGGATTGTTTTAGCCTTGACTATTTTTATTGTAGCCATTTTTTATGTTGCATCGAGTGGAAAAATTGTCGACCTTTTTTTGGTTGAAATGGTCCAAATGTTTTTAAAGCAACCGATAACAAACATCGCCAAATTGAGTATTTTGATACTTCAACCCCTTGTGCTATGTAGCTTTATTATGATTAATCATTATGAATTCTTTTTGACATCCGGTCTCATAGTGCCACCACCTTTTCAAAAATTATTGAGTTTAAAAGAATTTGCTGAAAAGGGCTAGACTTTTGTATACTGGGATCAAACTGCTTGGGGCTTTTCCCCATTTCACAGAATAATGGAACCCGAATTTCATCTAAGGCATCTCGACCCTGCCCTATTCTATCAATCTTCAATCGGGGTTCCATTTGAAATTGAGATGTTTAGGGAAATTAACCCGAAGCAAAGGAAACATTGCGCATTAGGTCACATTCTACAGGATTTCCTTCCATATCTTCAAAATAATTTGTTGAAAGGGAGATTCCAATGTTATTTGGCTGAAAATGTGGCGGACATTAGCTTTTATTGGAGCATTTTTCTATTCGTTGTAAGCGCCAAGGGGCAAAATGCTATGAGTCAATTGGCAGAAAGCGGGATTTCTAAGCAATGGAGGAAATGGGAATTGTATTCTTTTGAATTAGATGCACACAGGGGAAATTTTACCGAGCTTGAGCCACCAAATTCTTATATTACATTTAAAAATTTATCGGAGTTCATTGCAACATATTTCATCATAATGTCCGTTTTTCTAGGGCAATTTATCTTTTTCAATTGGAAAACTTTGTTTGGACATTTTAAAAATTATGTGGCAATCCTAAGTTTAAAGTGTTTTAAAATTGGGAAAACTGTATTGTCAAAAGTGTGCCATAAATTTAAAAGAAAAAGGGAAAATGTTGTTTGCACAAACGATTAGTTTATAAATACTAAAATTGTTAATTTGGAATTTTATTGTTTTATAACTAACAAACTAATATATCTCCACTGCAAACATTTTACATTTTAAAAACATTTTTAAAACAAATAATATCTATTAGCAATGAAAAATATTCAATAAAGTGTAATAAATGCAATATCTTCTACTTATTTATTTGGCCAAATAAAATTTGCCAGGTATAGGAAACTCTTGGCCGGAACGGGTTTTGACGATTTTTGGACCAAAGTGTCTAAATTTAAAAAACATTTCAAACAGCTATTTACCCTGGAAAAATTTGAAATTATGAATACTGAACTAATTGTGTTATATATAGTCCTTCTAGTATTTTTATTGCTGGCTTCTATGGTGTTTATTTTGGAAAAAAATATTGGGGTTTTAAAGTCGTTCGTTTTAATCTGCTATTATAAATATGAGCAAGCAAAATTTAGCATGCAAGCCACTTATGAAAACTTTTTAAATAAGTATAGAAAGCTCAAACAAGAGGTTTGGTCAAATTGGGATAGTCAAAAATAAATGACTTTTATTTATTAACAAAATGTTCTATTATATTCCAGTTATTTTATGCTTTTTAAGCGAAAACTAAAAGTTGCTCTATATTTTTTTTAAATAAAATTTATTAAAATGTTATAAAGTTAAAATTGTTTAAAAATACGAAGTGTTTTGATTTAATGTATAATATCTTTCATTTTATGGATTAAGCAAATAAAAAATGGCATTTAGATGGAATTAATTAAACACTAATAATAATGCAAAAAAGAAAATATACTCAAACCGAAATCAAAAAGCTGATGGTATTTTCCACACACAAACTCAAAAATGTGGACTTTGTCTCCTTCTTAATCATAAACCAAGTTCCATTATTTAGCCTCAACAGCCTCAAACTTCGCACAATCTTTCTATCTGCCGCCGAGGCCGCTTTACCCTTCCAACTCCATTTTACAGCCATGGACTTTGTATGGAGGTTTGCAAAGAGGGAGAACCCAACATCCACATTAAAAATACCCACCACTAAAGCAAGGACGGAGTAAAAGGATACCGTGATGGGTGATCCTTCCCTCCCAGTCAACTTTATCAGGACAAAGGCGGATAGAATCAGGGCAATTTGGCCGTTCACAAAAATAATTGGGAAACAGCAAAACATGAACTGATCCAGAAGATGGACGAGGAGTTGGAGACTGCGGTATTCGTTTAGCCGCTTTTTGAGCAGCACGAATTTACATTTGCGGAGATCATCCAGTTGCTTAGCAATTAATATCAGCAGGCTGAAAAGATATTGGGTAAAGAGGAAGAATGTTACGGAGAGATGATAACAGATGGTCGCCATGAATATGGATTGTAGCATCATCATCAAATTTTTCGGGATGAAGAACCATCGTCCTTGAATTAGTTTGATTTTTTGTATCCTGGGATTCGAGGTTGCAGCAGCTCCAACCAGGGAGGTTAGGATTATGGTGATTGGGATAAATCCGATGGAGGTTAGACCCACCCGATTTAATCCGATGTCCAGACTTGTTTCTGGAATGTTATCAAATGATATGAGAAAGTTGCTGTGAAATGGATTTCAAAGAAAATTTGATATACAAGTATTTTAGCATTTAATTCATAGTTTTTTTTACTAAAATTTATAGTTTTCGTTCCTGTCATTTTAGCCTTAAGTTGAGGAGAATATACAAACAAAAAGATAGAATTTTCTAGAAATTTTAGGAGATAAAAAGTTTAAACGTTAGCTCAAATAAACAATTCAAAAGAGGATTAAATTCAACTAAAATGTTAACCACACATTAATATTAGAGGTAGAAAAATCAAATTTTCATAAAAACATCAAAATTGGAGCAAATTGCGTTTTTTCTTCTGTTTTCTTTTTCATCGTTTATAACCTGATTGATGTCGTAACTGGGAGAATGCAATGCAAGCCTCTTCACCTCTGAATATGATGGCAACTATAAACATCAACCCAAAAGCCACGGAACTTATTCCAAGTGTGATCTGAATATAATCCACAACGACTTCGTTTTTCCTGGAAATAAGTTCAAAAGCAATTGCAACCAAATCCATCAACAGATAAAAGCCCCCTAAGGAAAAAAGAGCCCATATCAAACAGCTTCGATAAGGTCGAAGTCGACATTTGCCTGTGACTCCATCCAACGTAAGCCGTTGGGGGTAGAGAAGTTCGGAGAAGCGGGAATATAGCCTCATCCCCAAATTCGGGGTTAATGAACTCATGAGACTGAATAGTTTTTCGTATAGAATTTGAAATACTTTTGTGATTTAAAAAAAACCCATATTAGTTGTTTTTCTAGTCAATTCTTCTTTAGAAATGATTGACCAGAAGCAATTCAATTGACATTGTAATTGGCATATAAAATTTTACTTTAATTAAGTGGCATTAGTTTAGGTCGTTTCATTACAAATATGTTCTAAATATATTTAATTAGGATTCAACTAATAATGTTTAATTTGTCTTTTAAAGTAATTTAACTCTAATTTTATTTTGTTAATTGGAGTTTTTAATTCCCGAAAACTAATTTAAATTGCACACATGAAAATAAATTAAATTTGTTTTATTAACAACCAATTTTTCAATAAAAAAATTAATTGGTTCTTGTCAATTTTTGCTACCATTTGAAAATGTTGCCTTCCCAACTTTAGTTATGATAATGATTAATTATGTTAAGGGGTTTCAGGTGTTTAAAAAAAATTCCGATGTCTGCTAATGATAGAAATATCAACTTTAAATTTATTCAAAATAAAATTCCCTTGTAAAGAACGCTGGAGAAATAAATGAATATTTAAAATATTTATGATAGATAACCAGTATTAAAAAAGTTTAATTAGTAAAGTCTTAAAAACTGTAAATTAAAAGACCACAATTAGAGGAATCTAAGTATAAAAGACCGTTTAAAAAATTAAACTAAGACCCAATTAAACTTATTGTTAGTTCACTCTATTTTCTTTCTGTTGAAATTTAAGTATGATTTTGTTGAAATTGAAACAATTATTTGCATAGAGCTTTTGTCAAAATGGAAACTTTAGGGCATTTGGTATCAAAGAATATTCAAAAATTTATCACCGTTGCAAATTTAATCACATCCCGCTTCTCATTGTTGCGTTATGCCGCTTTCACCGAACTCTTTTATACCCAAAGAATATCATTCGATATTAAATCCTTAAAATTAACACTTGTTCCATATAGAAAATGCGTAGCATGGATTCTTCTTTCCGGAGCTTGTTTCCTTTTTCATTCAGCTGGCGCTTGGATTCAGCGGAGTAACTTTTGGGCTAATGTACATTGTTGCCGTCATTTCCAAAGGTCATGAAGCTTGCATTGCATTCTCCCAAATAAAATATGGATCGGGTAATAATTTCTTTGAATAAACAAAATAGATTTGTAGATAAAAAATTTATTTGTGTGGTCCGCAGAATTTTCGAGTATGTGTGGTGTTGCAAATTTATATTTTTGGCACTCTGTAATCATATTTGATGGTTGTGGATTTATAAATGAATTTACCAAATGAAAATTTTCAGATAACACCCTTGTTGGGATAACATTCACAGCAATGATTCCCCTCACCTTTGTTTTCTCTATTCTCGGTGGAATTATAGCCATATCCATTCCCAGTTTACAGGAAATCATACTTCGTCAATCCAGGTTCTTCTCAATTCCAGACAGTTGGACAAAGAAAATACAATTTGTTTCCACAACAGCGGTTATGTATCATCTCATCCTCACATTCTTTCTATTTACCATCTATTTTTACAGTTTACTCCTCTCCATTACTCAACAACTTGGAAGTTTATGCAAGATACAATTCGTTATCTTAAAAAAGCGATTAATCGAGTATCGTACTCTTCAGATTGTGGTCCATGTTCTGGATCAATTCATGACCTTTTGCTTCCCAATTATTTTTATCAGTGGTCACGTTGGACTCGTCCTCTCTGCATTTGTGCTCATCAAATTTGGGGGGAATCAAGACTTTCCGCTAATAGTCTCATTATTTTCAGCATTTGCTTTAATTTTTGGAGTTGTTAATGTGGATTTTGGGTTTGGGCTGTTTGCAAACCTGCATACGGAGTCAAAGGCGTTGAAACAATGCTGGTCTAATAGAACATGCACGGCAGCCGAAAGAAGAGTTGTGGCAAGTTTAAGGTTGCTAAGGTTAAATAATTGTACTTGGTTTATGATTAAGAGAAAGACGAAATCCACGTTTATAAGTTTGTGCTTAGAGAATACCATTAGCTTTTTAATTATTATTAGATGAGATGAGTTGATGACATGTCCAAGTGACGAAAAATGTTTTTTTTGCAATTGGGGTCTCATTGGAAAGATTGATTTGAGCACAATTGACTATTTCATGTTTCAGATGTCTCAGTGAGGAAAAAGCGTCAAGGAGACTTGTCCCTGCGCATCAAGTAAAATTACCTCATGATTATTTTCTGCATCAAACAAATTTGTGTTCGGTGGGTAACCTTGAGTGTAAAATGTTTTTAATTTAGTTTATTTGTTGCAAATGCGAAACGTGTTGACTCCTACTTTTATTTCATATTTTGAAAAATGGAAATAGGATCTATAGGCTTCTTTGCAAATCAATGAAGAAATATTTTATTTAATAAAATTATGAAATAGAAAAGTTAAGCAATTTCGGCAATATCAATCTCATAAGAAAAACAAAAAAGGTCAGATTGGATCGAGGCTTATCACGAAGCAATTTAAAACTAATGAACAAGTGATTAAGTAATTAAGTAATTATTTAACATATAAATAAGCGAATTCCATTTAATTAAACTACCAAAAAGAACACATGAAAATGAACTCTTTGACTCTTTCGAGGTGATTGAATAATTGAGATAGGTTACGTAAGTTAAAGTCAACAAGACCAGTTTTAAAAACATGTTTATTGTTGTTACATATTACACTGTCTTACATAGAATGAAAAAATATTTGAAACATTTGACATTACATTTCTAAATAAACACTTACCTAGCGTCTGTTTTTTTGTTGAATTGCAGATGTCATTTTTTTCCTATTTAAGGATGAAACATTGCCAAAACTTTTTCAATCAACACCAAAAGTAAAGCAAAAACCCCAAAAAGTTTATTTGTTTATTTAAAAAAAATGAGCATTTTAATTCCTAAGAAATGTTGATCTTTACAACCTCAATTGTAATTTTGGGAGGAGTTTTCAAAAAATATTCATTCCAGCGGTTTTTAAATGTTAAAGGATAAAAAGGTTTTTTAAATGAAAAAGGATTAAATTTAGAAAATTCTTTCATTTGGGACTTTAAAAGGTTCAAGGTCCCTTTTATATATGTTTAACAAAATCTGGAATAATTATGTTAATGAATCGGTGACTCTTCTGCATTTTAACATTCAAAATTTAGGCTGCAAACTATTTTAAACTTTAATTCCAAATACTTGGAATTTATGTAGTTTATGGAGTAATGCATTGATTTTTCTAAATAATATAAATGTCCATTTCTTAGTATGAATATGATGGTTCGTTTTGAAGCAGCTGATTAGTACACACACAGTTAGTTGAAAATAGGAGGTTCTTAGCACTCTTAGCAAATAGATGTAATAACGTAGTAGAAATTTTTCTCAATTTTGCCACAATATTATGTAAAATACTAGTAAAATTTATCATGAGGTCAAAATTTATCTTGGTTTAAATTTCCACTCGAGGATTTACCATTCTCCTGACGTATGTTTTATAAAACTACAGATAAGCATGTCACTGTGAGGAGGATGTGAGGAGGATGAGGAGGATGAGAGGAGGATAAAGAGGATGTGAGGAGGATGAGGAGGATGAGAGGAGGATAAAGAGGATGTGAGGAGGATGGGAGGAGGATAAAGAGGATGTGATGAGGATGAGGAGGATGTGAGGAGGATGAGGAGGATGTGAGGAGGATGAGGTGGATGTGAGGGGGATGAGAGGAGGATGAGAAGGGTGTGAGGAGGGTGAGGAGGATGTTAGGAGGATGAGAGGAGGATGAGGAGGATGTGAGGAGGATGAGAAGGATGTGAGGAGGATGAGGAGGGTGTGAGTAGGGTGAGGAGGATGAGGAGGATGTGAGGAGGATGAGGAGGATTGCAGGACGATGAGGATGAGGAGGATGTGAGGAGGATGGTCATTTCCGATATTGGCCTAAAAGAAACTTTCGCAAAGTTTAATTTAATTAGAAAGCAAAGCGTTATAATGCTGACAAATCTAAAGTTGGACAGACCGACGGAAAATGAGTTCCAATAATGTAGTTTATCTAAATAAAAAGGGTCTAAAATCCTGACAAAGAGTCCATTTACATCCCACGCAGTTCATTCGTGTCCTTGTAAGCAAACAACAAACAACTCACCACAAAAATTCTCAACTTGGAAAAGTTTTGGTAAGAAACAAATTCTAAAATATATTTAAGCTTTAAATATATATAAATGTAGCGTCAATTTGAACAAAGTTTAGCTTAATTATTTCCATTAAAACTTCAAGTTTAGCGATATTTAGTGAGAAATTTACAAAATCCTCAGAATTTTTTTTAATTCCTTAGTTTATTATTTACTCTCCACAGATTACATTATCTGAATTGTTTTTTACTACAACTCCTCACATCCACAGATAATTTATTTTAAATTTACATTCTTAAAAAATAGGAAAGAAGAAGAGGCTGAGCCCAAAAATAATTTAAGATGGTCACCAATCTGGAGTACAAACCCAACAATCAACAATCAGCTGCCAATAGTGAGCCCAGCAACCAACATTTAATCCCCAACGTGGAGCCGGATAACCAACAATCGGCCAACAATGTACAACAATTGGGTGACGATCCGAAGGAGGGACTGATTGGCCTGCTATCGGCTATGGACGCCAAAATTCGTGAAATATCTCAACTTTTTGGTATCGTGTTTTTCGATTTGTTTGCCCAATGTTTTGAACTGGGGTCAATACGAGGGACACTCAAAGTTCGTTTTTTCAAACTTGCCATCTTCTTTATGTTATTTTTCCCTACCGTTGCCTTCTGTTTGTTTGTCGTCACTTGGATATATATTATTCTCGCCATCGTTTATTTGGCACTTAATTGGCTGCCTTTCAGCAAAACTTTTGAACAACCAGCCACCAGGATATGGGTGAGCAAATTTGTGGCGTTATTTCATCAAGTGTTGGGGAAATTTGTGGTTAGCGAAGTTAGAGAAGGATAAAGAAAAGTTAATGGGATTTTTTTTTAAGTCGAGGACTTTTTCATAAAGACAACATGAAATATGTCAATAATCCTTAATTGACAATCAATCAGTGGTTGGTAATTTTGATTGATTTTTAAACGTAGATTTTCTCTAAATTTCAAATTTTGTATAACGTGTATATGTAATTCAAGTATGATTCATGATAAATAAAGAAACATTTTGTATTAAAAAACAAAAAAAAATAATCCTTAGGTATTAATTATAAAGCATTTTGTTGCAACATTTTGTGGGTTGTTATAAATGAGGACAAACATATACTTTGTTATTATTTTATTTGTTCCTAACTTAAAGAAGTATTTAAGATGGGTTAGTGATGTTTAATTTTAATTATTAAGGTTGATTTTTTTATAAATAAAATTGTTTGAAAACAGAGATAATTATCTCACTTAAAATTTGAGAAATATATAACAACTTATTGATTTTTTACAAATGTTCAAAATGTGACTTTACGAACTGGACATTTAAGATTGGAAATGCATTTAAAATGCCTTTAGTTGGATTCTGGCTCATGGGCAATGATTATTTTACATATAACAATAACATTAATGAAATGAGGAAAGACCTCGTTTGTTTGCCCAAAGGGTCACTGTCCTCTTTTAAAATATTTAAAGAAAGCCCGAGGATTGAATGATATTTTACATGGAAATAACAATTCCTTTGTATTTTCTTCTTAAACATAGTAGTCAAGGGAATAATAACTTTACCCTTAACTTCAGCTTTAACCTTAAAAGTTGTTTGATAGGGAATGAAGGGTAAAAGTATCAGGGTTCAGAATTACTTGATTGAAGGGTAATAAAGGCCCTTTATAAAAAGGCTTAAGAGGAGACATCCCTAGGTGACAATGGCGTAGAGCCCCCAAACTTTGCCAGCATAAAGGGGAGGTCATTGGGTCACTATATTGGCAAGTCATTAGTGTCTATGGGACCCACCCCCTGACTTCCAGGAGGTGTAACTTTATGCTTTTAACTATTTGGCAAACTTCAAAGGGCCATAACTCTGTCAAATCTCAATTTATCCCAAAGGACAAAGTATCGTTTTAAAGGTCATGATGTGTAGATTACGATTGTATATAGGTCAAATTTCAGAAGATGCCTAAAAAAATTTTCCGCATTCAGAAAAATTGTGAAAAATTGTGATATTTTTTGATTAATTCAAAAAATTCAAATGTGTTTTAAGTGACCTCCGACCGTCTAACATTATGTCACGGTGATCTAAACATCAAGACCTTTAAAACGATACTTTGTCCTTTGGGGTAAAGAGAGATTTGACAGATTTATGGCCCTTTGAAGTTTGCCAAATAGTTAAAAGCATAAAGTTACACCTCCTGGAAGTCAGAGATTGGGTCCCATAGACACTAATGACTTGCCAATATAGTGACCCAATGACCATCCCTTTATGCTGGCAAAGTTTCGGGGCTCTACGTCATTGTCAACAAGGGATGTCTATCTTTAGTTAAAGAAAAAAATAAATATTGATTTGAGTTTCCAAAAGATTTTGGTTAATTAGGTTAGTGTCTGCTTGTCTTTTAAGAGTACATTCTAGATTTTTTTGGCTTTTTAATCCATTTAAAAACTTTCTGGAAAAAGTCGCTTGGCATAGGAGCAGTCCCGATTTAAGCCAAATAGAAAATTTATGAACCTATCTCAAAGATTCTGCATAAAAACGAATTCAGAAAAAAAAATTTTAGGAAACATTCCAAATATCCCAATCGTAATGGAAATTATTTCTTGTAACTTTTATGGAAAAGACGGTATAAAGTTTCAAACCAAGGCTGGGCAATATGATTGATGGCATTATTTGACACCTTAAACATTATGTACAAAAATATAACACACCCTCCAAAAAAACCCCTCTTTTGTTAACTTCCCGTGTACATACGATAAAATAATTTTCCGTATGAAAACTTCAAACCTTTTCATGAAGATCATGTGTATTTAAGTATTAATATTGTGTATTTGATAGCGCAAGTCTTTCTAAGAAAAAAATGATTTTAGTTTTTTTTAAGGTAAATATTTTTAAATTTCCAGCCTTATACCTATAGATTACTAATTGGCGAAATAAGCTGCTTCCCAAATTGATGCTGAAATGGCGTATTTGAAAAACCACACCCCTCCTCCCATCCTAATAGTAACCTCTATTTTCGAAAAGCTTATTTTTTTTGTTTACCAATGAAGGGTTTTGCTCCATGTATCAAGGGGGCCAAAAAATTCCTACCCAAGGGTCACGACTGTGATCTGGGCCCAAATACCTAGTCCCCCTTCTGGTAATAAATATCTGTATGTACTCCAAGTATTAAATATAAATTAAAAAAACAAAGAAATAATCAGCAATAAAATTTATTTTGTTTAAAAGTTTAATAATTTATGATCATAAAAAGAAAATTATGTATGTTTAAACAGATACCTATGCAAATACACGATTAGGTAATCTTAAAAATTGGACATAGTTTCAAGTTTTATCATTTCAGCATTATAAAGTAGATCTGTCCTTACATACCTACTTATAATTATACTCATATCATATAAAATTATGGTTCGAGTACAAGTATCTGGGTCCAAAGTGCTTTTGGATTACTTTGGTTAGCACCAGTTGCCTCAACATTAGCATGATTATCAGATGCAGTCATGTGGGCACCAAATGTGGGAGTTACAATGAAAAATGTCCCCTCAGTCACTTCTGTTACAGCCATAGCGGAGGTAGTATCAAATGAGCATAATGTTAGTCTATAAAATGCTTTTAATAGATCCCCAGGAATTTCAGGAATAGATGGAAGTTCAATGCTAGGTGGAAATCCAATTACATTTCCTAAATTTGGAAGTGGAAGGAGTCCAAGACAGAGAGCTTTGTCGTTAAGTGGTTGTATGTACGAAATTATTCCGGAACTTAGTTCGGTCGCTTTAAGAAGGTTTGCAGTGGAACAATCCCCCAACAGTGCCTTTGACTGAAAATCTGTTAAAATTTAAAAAAAAATTTGTTAATATTTTTAAGCCATGAAGATTTTAGCAGAGGCGTGTTTTTCAAATTTCGGAAATAAGGATCTGAATTCCGAACTTTGAAAACACTGCTAAACCTTTTTATATAAAGTGTGCACAATAAAAAATTGAGCAGGTTTGTAGACGCCAATTAGAAAGGTGTACAGAAAAATTTTGAGTATGCCTTATCTCTGAGTAGCCAAAAATCACATACAATGTATATGATTTAAAAGTTAATTTTGTGCAGTTTATAAAAAATATAATTATTTGCTTGTCGGATTATTCAGTTGTCAGTTGATAGCCTTCAAATGGAAAATGATCAGTAATTTTTAAAAATGAAATGAAATTCAGTATACTAAAATCACTCTGCCCCAGAAGTGACTAATTATATATGCTGAGGATAATAAATCCAGGATCACTGGGTATGATTAAACAAAATCAAACCTAAGCTAATTCCGATTCCAAAAACGAAGGAGCCATTAATAAAAAACACATAAGTAAAAGGCCATAGCTTTCTCTTACTTGATTCATCATGGTCAAAATAAACACATGTTCCTTCTGCAACGTTTCGTAGCTTGAAAGGTACCTCAGTTAGCCATCTAGATTGGGTTGATGGGATCACAAATAAGGCGCAGAAGAGGGCTAAATAATGCATCTGAAATATCAGTAAATAAAAATAAACTTTTTAAAAACAGCCAAAATTTGAATTTTATCTGTATTGTAATTGATAGCTGATTTTAATGAAAATTTTAAAAATTTTCAAAAATTAAATTAAAAAAATAAAAAAAAAAAATTATAAAAAAATTAAATTATAAAAAAATTAAAAAAAAATTATAAAAAAATTAAAGATTTTAATGAAAATTTTATATACCATTAAATAAATTTAAAATCAATAGCCGTTTTAATCGAGTAAAGGGGAAATTTTTTCAGAATTTAAATTTAATCTGTAAAAAAAAATATTTTATTATTATTTGTGATTTAAACTATTAAATTCTAATTGAAATTTGATTTTAAAAACAAATATTTTAAACGTTACGCTACCTTAAGATTCCCGTAATTCCAAGAATGGGTTAGAAATTTTAGTTTTTAGGTAGAGAATTCTGCTTCCACTTCAAAGGATGGATTATTTCTGACTGCCAACACAAAAGTGGGCGAGCGGCTTTCTTTGTGGGAAAAAGACAGGTCAAAATTATTTTACTTAGCTACGTTTTTAGTGCTTCTAGGTAGAAATTATTTAGAAAGGCTAATCCTTAAACTTTTCATGGAATAAAGCATCAAATATTGTTAGCAAAGCCTGCTTAAATTGCCGGAAATAGAAAGGTACAATTTCTAAATTTATTTTTTATTGTGGCTAAATGGTTTTTTGGTTTAGATGGAATGTGTTAAAAGGGTGTATAAAATTCATTTTATACAGAATCTGAACTTAGTGTTCTGGTCATTAACATACCATGTATATATTTTTTTTAAATATTATTTAAGCGATATCTTTCTACTTGAGGTTTTGGTGCTTATTTTCCAAGAAGCCAATTATCAACAGCACTCTAAAAATGCGAAATCTAACATGACCCCGCGGGGTGATAATGTTACGAAATGATAGTTAATTAATACCGCGGAGTAAAGGTTTATTACCAAGCAGATTATTTCTGCTTGACCATGAATTTACTGCTCTTATAAAACTACTTATATTAATATCTCAACCAGATAAGAATTTAATTTTAAAATGGTTACCAAATACAAAGTTAAGAATTTATTCAAACCTTTAAGCCATTTTATACCTAAAGATAAATGCATAGTCTTAAAAATATTACAGCTCATAAAAATTATAACCCTATACTAAAGATAAATACATATGTACATACTTAATCCCCATTCTAACCGTTGACTGTTAATGGATTAATAGGCTAAAAATATTTGACGTTAATCTATTTGGCGACGACGATTTTATCGTCTGACGTTTGGGGTCGATTATATACTCCTCTTAATGCTTTTAATGAGTATAATTAAGATCTTATAAGATTAAAAACGAGTATTTTTTCAAAATGGAATAACCCCTCAAAAACAGCCAAAATAAATTGTAATCTTTTAAACATCCTTTAGCGACAAGTCAAAATTTGCAATTAAAATTCCAGCGGGCATGCAAAATTAGAAAAAAACGCCATTTCACAACTTTGCATGACCCTTCAGACAAATTTGAAATTGCGGATAAGCTTATTCTCTGAAGGAGTAACTTTGAGTACAGTATTTTAGGAAATATAATTTCTATGGAAGTACCTCTAAGGACTGCCCAACTTAATTTTTGATTCATGCGTGGGCTCATATATGAATTTGCACATCTTTACGACTTTTTCTTCAAAATTATCTTTCTCAAAAAAATACTTAGAGAAAAATTTGTCTTTGTCAAAAATTCTCAATGTCCTCTTGCGACACTTTATAGATCTTATTTTAGCCTCGTTATTTATTTGTAAATGTCAACTGGTTGTCATGTAATAAGTATATAATATGTAATAAAATTTCAACTTTTTTTTAAATTTACAAATTGTGAATTATTTTCCATTTATCTTAATATTGGTATAAAATAATTCATGCTAGAGTAATTAGATTTAATGAATCTAAATTTAAGTTTTACAGAATTACAAAATTTCTAATGGTGCGTTTGTAATGAAAATATTAAGCCTGTACGCATTTAAAACTAAATTTATATAATTTTTTATTGTGTCTTACCAACGTTTTTCAAACTGACGATTAATTTTTTCTCTAGCGAGTTGCTTAATGTTTGCAGACAAGAATTCAAGTGATTTTTTTCAGTAGAAGTGGCATGCTTAAAAGGATTTTTCGTCTTGCTTATCAGTATAAAAGCTAATTATAAGCGTAATTATCAACGAATTATTAGTCTTGCCTGATAAACGTTATTTATTGATGCAACAATTTGGTAATCACAAAATCATATAACAATTGAACGCATGTCAAAAATTTTCTTTAATTGTATCTGGAATGTTTGGTAAAATTTAATATGCGAACTTTTGGGGTCGTTAAGGGCTTTTTCTAGGTTCAAATGCCGATAAAAATTGGTTGTCAAGAAAAAAAACTTCGCATATTAAAAATAACCAAACATTAAATACTTTTTTATTGCATTTTTAATACTGTATTTTTACCGAATATTTAATACAAGTATGTAATCATTTTAATAAAGCCATGATTATGTAAGTTTTGTTGAAGTTAAAATCCTTTAGGTAATATAGAATTTATGTTAATAAAACCTCGGGTGATCGCTCCCTATTAATTTGCCTAAAAAAGTGTTAACTAAATATTAAAGTATTTAGCCTTCCAAAATAATCGATTGATTTCTATTTCCAAATGTTTTTCTGTGATTAATTCATTTTTATTTATATTTTTACATTCGAGTGTTTTTTGCTAATTCTTAGAGCTAACTTGAGCTGATATCCAATTTCAAAAGCTAGATTGTTTGTAAATTGTGTTTGTCTTTTTGTTGTTATTTTTTGTTACAATTACATTTTGTTGTTAAAATGCCCAATGACCTTAAAGTATTTTTTTAAATTTCGGACTAGTGTGTCACACAAGAATGATTCTTCAAATTGTAGTTTCTAATCATTTCTTCTGTTAAACGATGTTGCTCATTTTCCAAATGAAATGCGGTGTCTGTGAATCCTTCTTCAAATTCCAAACCCATTTGCATCCTGTATTTTGCTGTGTATAAATAGTCCATGGCAACCGAAATATCGGATGCAAAAAGATAGTGTTTGACGCCTCCCAACCACTCCCACTTTCCCAACAATTTCCCGCCCCCGTCGTATTTGTGGTGGCAGACGACAAAAAGTCGACCTTCTTCCCGTAATTTTCCGTGTCTGAAAAATTAAGTCAATTTATTGAAAAAGTAGGAAATGCCATTCAAACATATTTACACACGAAAAGAAATTTTAGGAAAAATACAACCTAAAGGTCAATTTGATAAATTGCCTTGAAAAGTTTACAATTTAATTTTTACAAGCGACTGTTTACATTATTTTACTGGAATGTCAAAATTTGCACCGGGGGTCGGATTTCTTTTTTTGTCCCTGCAAACGTAAATTTTTTCCCCGATTTTTTTATGTGTCCCTGATTTTCTTGTGTGTCCCTGATTTTCCTGTGTGTCCCTGATTTTCCTATGTGTCCCTGATTTTCCTGTGTGTCCCTGATTTTCCTATGTGTCCCTGATTTTCCTGTGTGTCCCTGATTTTCCTTTGTGTCCCTGATTTTCCTGTGTGTCCCTGATTTTCTTGTATGTCCCTGATTTTCCTGTGTGTCCCTGATTTTGCCCTGGTGTCCCTACAAACGCGTTTGCGTGTTCGCAAAAGAAATCCGACCCCCGATTTGCACATAGTTGCGATAACAAAAATTTAAAGAAAAAATTCTAAACCTCAAAACGATTCATATTCACTTTAACAAATATCACGCAATGTATCTTCACACTTTATCGTATTTACCTAAATATTCGCAATCCCGGAAATAAAAGTGTAAATTTTTGAATTTCCTGGCTTTCGCATTCTCCCGCCAAGCTGATTACAAGGGACCTTAGATTTGTGCTTATCGCCTGAGAAGAAATTTGCGTCGGAAATATTTTATCCCATACTGTACTGTCCCTAAATAAAACCAGACTGAGACTCTGCAATTCTTGGGGGAAAATTTCTCTGAGATTAAACAAATCAAAGATATTTTGTACAGACACATCATGCCTCCCTTGGAATTCCATATCATAGAAATTTGTTATCTGAGCAGTAATGCTTAGATGCTTTAGCTTATTTTTGATTGGAAGCAACAGCGGCCGGCAAACTTCTTCGGCTTCAGGTCTCCAAATTATATCGAAAGATTCCAAGGAGTTGTGCAAATTATTTAGGATTGTTTGGAGGGACTCCCGCGCTTTTAGATAACTGTAGCAAAGATCGATGTGAAGGGAACGCAAAGGGTGTGTCTGAAAAATAACAAATTATTTAAAAATCAGTAGCAAAAATGGTAAAACATACCATTAATTACCATGTTAAAATTTAAAAAAAAATGCTTACCTGTGAGTATACACGGAGGGCATCCAATTCATTTGGAAACCTGGCCCTAATTCGAAGTCCATAAAGTTGCTTATCAGTTGACAAAAATGAAGATACTTTATCTTTGACTTGATAGGGACCGTAAAATTGTCTTGGTCCGTTCAAATCCAGAAACGAAAGGTTTGGGAAGAGGGAGAAAAACGTTGAGGCTCCTCCCGCAGAAAGTTTTGGGCTCACATCTCCATACACCCACGTTGTTAGGTAACCCTAAAAAATATATTTGAAATAAGATTTATAATTATTTTCTCGGGAATTTTAATTTTCTCATTATAGATTGTATTCTACTGTAATTTCAGGATTTCTTGGTTAATGAGGATATTTTTTATTTGGCATAAAATTCTTTTTAAAATTGCTCGCAATGGCGCCCTAATTTTAAACATTCAAGCATCTCTTTGTAAATCCAAAAATTACAACAAGATTTTAATTTTAGTAGTATTTTAAACCCTAATAAAAGAATTTATAAAATTGAAAATATTCGAATTGTTTCATAAAATCAGTGTATTTTAAGAATTATTCTTTTTACCGCTCCTGGAAGTCGGACAGCCAGGGTTTTAACTTGAGAACTTTGATGATTTTTTTCCACCGGCAAATATTTGTTTGGAAACATGATCAAGTGTAAATACACTCTTGTAACTTTTCTCTCAAAAATTTCCAAAAAGAACTCCAATATTTCCAAATCTTCCTCCGTCTTTAAACTCATTTCCAGCCGCAGCTCGTTAACAAAAGAACACGTTTCAAGGAGGAAATTTCCAATTAAGCTGATGGCAAAGTCGAAATTGTTTCCTTGGCGATACCAACGATGATTGATGCCTCGCTGTGCTTCAAATAGATCTGTAAAATATACAAAAAAAATGTTATTTAAGTCTGCAAATCTTAAACTTTGTTGATCGCAAATTAGATTTTTAAAATGCTTGATTATTTTATGGCCCCATTTGAATTCTTGTTTTACATTTTCTTAAATTCCTGATTTGTTTTTTGACTCCAATTTCTTATTCTAATATATTCCTAGTTTTTTTGAACACCTTATTCTAATTATTTAGTGCAAATTTTCATTTATTTTGTCCCAAATATTTCGTTAAAATGTCCCTAATTACCTCAACAGTATTTCAAATATAATAGAAATCAACAAATAGAATTTAAAACTCACGACTTGGAACTGCGAATGAAAAATTTTGCCATGGAAAAAAATCCAAAAGGGAAATGTGGAGGGTGTGATTAAGTCTCCAAGTGGTCAAAAATATTTTCAACTCCTCCCGCTCCTTATCTATAAAGGAAGACGTGTGCTGAGGTTCTTTATAGTCTTCGGCTTTCATCCCCATGGTTACGTGAAGGGGAGCAAGGTGAATGTTTAGTTGCCTTGGTTTTGAAAAGCGACGCAAACTAATTGCTCCCTCTGACCTCCAAAATTTGCAGACCAGTCGAACATTTTTAGTTTCTTTCAGGTTTAAATTTGAGAAGATTTCCTGCAGGATCTGGAAAAAAAACAAAATTATTTAATGACATCATTTTACATACTTTTGTTTCATTTCCAAAATTGCAATTTTACAGAAGAAATTTAAAATGTTTTAAATATTCATGCAAATGATGTTAATTTAATTCCGAAAATTTGAATTGAATAAAACATCAAATGTGTTATTCATTATGGCCAATAAGCCTCATAATAAATTTCTGTTTTGTTGCATTTACTGACAATTTATTTTTAAATATTTCCAAAAAATATCTAAATAAACTTTTAGTAAAGGCAAATTTTGCACAATATGAGCATTTTCGAACCCTGACCTTGTTATGAGGTCAAAATTGCTATTCTTTTGAAATATTTTCAAGTCTCAAATAAAACTTCATTTGGAAAATCACATTTTTGGCCGTCCTTTTGTCTTAAATATCGTAAAGCTGATATTTATTTGCAAAGATTCGGCCAATTTTTATTCTAATTTTAATACTTACCAAATTATCCTTTAAGGGACAAAGTTTATCACTCATTTTAACTTTCTCTTTACTAAAATTGAGGAAAGCTGTTTTATTCTCGGAGTTTTATCGATTATTTTCCCCTAACTCTGAAAACAAAGGAGTTGACTCTTTTCATAGAAATGTACACAACAAAGCTTTATTTGTGAGCCTGTATATTTTTAAAAAAGGGTTTTAATGAAAATATAATGTTGAAACACTTGAATTAAAGATTGCAGCGGGAATTTGAAATTTATAATAATACTTACAACTCACAAAACAAAACTTCCGCCTTCCGCTTCCGCTGGGCCTTAAACTCAAAACTATTCCATCTTTAAAATTTAAGGCTCAGTTCCGTTGTTTTGTCATTGTAAGTCTGCTGAGGCGGGTTAACATGAATGTTAAGGGTCCGGGCCCTGTGACGAAGGTTAAATGCCCCCTCTTCCCCCCGAATAAAGCAAACAAGCCGCGCAACTTTGAGCTCGGGCAGGGTCAAGTTGGAAATTTTTTGGAAAGAGTTTGGTCTATATCTGCATTTAATCTGAAGGGAAGGTGGTCGAAAGCCAATTATGTCTAGAAAGGAAATGTTTGGAAATAGAGACAGGAGCCGGCGGGGGCCTGGGACTAGAAGGGACTGTTCTCTTGTCGTCGTGTCCGTAATCTGCAATTTATTTGAACTTAATTAAATTTGATCTTGCTCCAAAAGGACGAGAATGGTCTGAAGATGAAGATAACCTAACTCTGCATCAAGTTCCAAATCGTTTTTTAAATTAAAAATCAACAAATGAAACAAGAATTTGAAATACATTTCCTTAAAAATTATAAAACAAAAAAAGGGATTAACATACGGGGCACTATTTGAGCCCGGATCACAGTCGTGACCTTTGGGTCGGAATTTTTTGACCCCTTGATATATGTTGTAAGACCCCTCATTGGTAAGCCAAAAAAATAAGTTTTTCGAAAATCGAGGTTATAATGGG
>JAQIXN010001360.1:0-19283 GCA_034698145.1 Proisotoma minuta
AGGTTAGAGGACAATAATACGTTTAGAGAGATACAAATCCCTGACTCGGGCTACATGAACACTGCTCTGAAGGTTTTATTCCGAGGTTTGAAATCGAAATGAGAGTGGCTAACAGGAGGAGAAATAATAGAAAGAGGGGAGTTTCCTTAATCCTTGAATAAAGCAAGTTTGAAGTGCACTGCTTGGATGTTTTTGCTGGAGAAAGTTAGGCGGGGAAAAGGTTCATTTTATATCTAACGAGCCTTTTGAGTATTTGAGCTGAAAAGTTGATGGCCTGGATGGAGAAGGGTATTTGTAGTTTCTTCCGTTTCAACGTAAAGTCAAGTTCTGGTTGTGAAGGGTCGAGATGCTTTCTCTGCCCACTCCCTTCCCTCTGATTGCCAATCACAAAACTGTAAGCGGCTTATGAGCGGGGCCCTCTTTCCCCCAAACTAATTCCACTTGTGTCTAAAGGAGTTGCTACTTCATCTTCAATTGTACTCATGAATACGATTCCCCTTGAAATTCTCATTAGTTTCAAACAACTTCGTGCAAGAGGTCGTCTGAAAGAAGAAACTGATTCCCGTCTTTGCCATTTCTTTTTCACTTTCTTTACCCGTTGCATAATAATCAATGAATGAAGCAGGGAATGCAGAGCTTAACTTTGGCATACATTTTTTTTCTTCTTCCTTTAAATACTTAGTTGGATCAAAGTTTTTTGTAGGTTAGTGCATGCGGATTACTTAATAAGGGAATGATAAGTCGGTATTATGGCGTGATTCTTTTGGTATGCAATGATCCTTTCGAAATGGTGCCGTAAATCGGCTCTACTATGGCTTGTCTTATTAAAATGTATCTTTCGTCCTGTGTCTAGGCTTTATATCCTTTCTAATGCTCTTTGCTCGAAATAAGCTCCTCATAGTCCCATCTTTGCACTAACTATATATAGCTTATTCCTTTAAATTGTAAGTTCAGTCTCGGCGTCGTAATATTGTCGAAGCTTCGGCCACATTATTTCGTTGACTTCCCAAACATCCACAGCCTCCCAAACGTTCTCCCACTAAAATGTCAGTATAATTAGTTAGTGTGGGAGAAAGGAGTGGTGTGAAAATGGTTGATTAGAAAAGTGTGTCCTTGTCCACGTGCCACGGCTTAAGAGTGAAGTGGGTGAATTTTGATAGTCTGTTATTAGAGAGGAGAAAGTATTTATTATTTCTTCCACTGTTCAGCTCAAATATCTAAATGCATCATTTAAATTATGTGAGTGACATTTGTTATTTTTATTGTATGATCAACAGAGAATCAGAAAACGGACTCGGATCGTGTGAGGGAATCTTTGCTTCTTCAAGAACTTGTGAGTGTGGTTAATCAGAGGGATGAACTTGTGACGCATTTGGATGCTCAAGAAAAAGCGTAAGTTTGGATTCTTTTCTTTTTAATTGTCAGCATCAATTACTTTTGTTACTTTCTTAAGAAAAATAATTTTCCCATAACGCAGCTTGTTTGTGCAAGATACTTTAAACTGCTTTTTTGTTAAAGACAAATTGAGTTGGAGAGACAGATCTTTTCAAGTTGGCACAATAGTTATATGTATTTGAGTAACCAGTTGGTTGGGTGTAAACAATGATCAATGGGCCCAGCTGTGTATACAAATAATGCTTTATGAATATATTCGTTTAAGGGTTATTCTTGAACCCTTCAGCCTTCCCGTGAAATTCGGATTTGCTCAATTTACCTTCCAGTTAAAAGATGTCAGATTATTTTCTTTTACCTTTTCTTGAGATGATTCTGTTTTTTCATTACTCACCTTTTCATTAGACTTCATCATAATTGGAATAAAGAATAGATATTTTGGAAATTTCTTTCAATTTCATAACTTTCATTTGAGATAAAATAAAACCCATAAAAAAGGATAAATCTTGAATGAAAGACTTAGTGTCCGTCAGTCTGTCCTCCATTTTTTATGCGTTTTGGAACTGACGTCAACGTGAGGGAGACATTAGCTGAACTGTAGCACTAAAATTTTGAATAAGAGCAAATAGTACAATACGAGCTTATGATATTTTTTAGTAGCCTGAAAAGAACGGCAGGTGACAAATTTAAGCCGGACAGAAGCAAATACAAAAGTTAAACCGGATTAAAGTTTTATAAACCGGAAACGTGAAATATTTTGATTTATGGGACGCCACACTGATAAAAAAGGCGAATAAAATAATATTCAATCTTTCTGTTTGCAGTATAGTGTCATATGATGGATGGGATTAAGAAATTATAGAATTTCCTCTGAAAGGGTGCAGTCAACTTTTTGCCAAATTAAGCATAACCTCTCTGTCTGTTGTGCGTTTCATTCAGTTTCATCATTATATATGTTCTTTTATCGTAAACTTTTTGTTTGCAATTTTAGACTTTGGAAAACTTGGGATTATGGGAAAATTACGCATATAAAAATAAATATTGTGTTTTGGTTGTAAATTGATGCTAGTTAGCGATAGAATGTTTATAACATTTTATGACAAAGAGTGCGTGTGTGTTCTCAGATAGCATCTCTTATCGTTATTGCAGATTAGCTAATCCCGTTTCAGTTATTAATAATTTTATTCACAATTAGCCATCATCAACATGTATCTCAAATCTCATCGACAGTGGGTTTCAAATATCACAAAAGTCCAAACTTGTGTCATTTTCAACTGTCATTCTTTTCCCTTTGTCCACTTTTTAACGGTAGCTAGTTAGTTATACATACAACAATGCATATGAATTGATTACTTCTACTTTGGATGTGTTGTGGTGGTTTTATTGCGTGAGACTTATGAGCTATATATAGTTAGTTTTATATGGGGTGAATTTACTGTTTGCAGTGTCCGTGTGATTTGTTTGGCTTCGACCGACTTTAGTTGCTCATTTATAAGTGGAATTAATTCTTGTTGTTAGAAAGGGCGACGCGTGACCCACAGAGGTCAGGTTTCCTATCCTTTGGGGATCTTCTGCACGTGAAGCCCAATGGTTGCATTATCAAAAGTTTTTGTTTAGAGAGTGGTATTGTTCCACCAAAAAATCGGATACTCTCTTTCGGATTTACTTTTTGGTGAAATGTTGCACTGCAGTCCATTATTTTTCCCATTATGTAATGCGCAAGTTGATACAATGGAGACGAGCTAATGGAAGCTGAAGCGTTGAAAAGTTTTCAAATATTAAAGACCTCTCTCTCTCTGCTTGCTTTGCTTTGCTTGGTTTGATGGATTGAGATGTGCTCTTGTTAAAACATCGTGAATATTTGATAGTTTACGTATCTCACCCTTTAAAACCAATTTGACACCGAGTTGTGGGGAAAGTTACCCTAACACATGTTGTTTTCCTAACAAATGGCACGTCCACGCTCCCAGATTTTAAATCTACATACTTTCCTCCTCAGATTATTATGATGATGCTTATTTATTCATATGCTTCTTTTATTGGAATTTTACCAATAAAATTATATTGTATCTTTTCACACAAAAATATCTAGACCAATTCTTATTTTTTGCTTCATTTGCTCATAATGCAAAAATGTTTGAGAGTTAAGTTTGTAGAGAAAATGCTGAATGCGTTGCAATATAAAGAATGAACCCTTTTGAATAATAAGAAAAGATTTCTTTTATGTCCCCTTATTGATCTGCACATTGCGTTTTCTCATCAAGTTTTCGCTACAAAGCATGGCATAAGCGGATTATCTTTGCATCCATTCAATTCATTGATACAACGATACAAGAGAAGAGAGAAACTGCTGCAACTCTGTATACATTTATTTATTTCCAGATACTTTATGTCCTGCTTACACCACCGCTTTTTCATGTCTACTCAGGGAGAAATTGTTAAGTGTCCATCCAATCCAAATATTTCCACTTGCATTCATTTTTGTTGGCTACAAATTGAGATTGCATTTCGTTATATATTTTTTAGCAAAATTACGATGGGTAAAGTTTGCATTTTATAAAGTATAATAAGCTTATAATTGATTTAAATTCGCCTGGTTAACTTTTCCCTCACGGTCTTGTGAAATATTTTATCAAGGAGTTGCATTTGTTGTATTTCTATCCTCGTCAGATGAAAAACATTAAGAATTTCTCACGCTTGTATTATGCAGTTGACTAAAGATGAAATTCTTTAAGAGAAAATAATAATCGTTGTTTATATTTACTCACATATTATCAATATCAGGCTTCAGAATGCAGTTAATTTACTGTCAATTTATTATTATTTTTTGCAGGATTGAAGCAGATGAGGAAATTGAGAAAGACATCAGCGTTGTTGACATTTCCAGGAATTCAGGGAAAGAGAATTGTGTGGTGCAATGAAGTGGATGAGATGAATCTTGACAAACAAATGTGTTCCGTCAGCCAAGTGAAAGAAACTGAACTTTTAAATGGCAATATCGTAAAACATATATATCATTTATAGCTGAGCATATCTCATTGCCTAAATATATTTGTAATTGACAATGAATCACTGATATTATGTATACTTACAGCAAAAACTCTAGGTGCTTTACAGAATCATGCAATATCATACGACACTCAATTAATTTGCCTTGCTAGATATATATAAATTTGTAGCATCCAAATACAAATACTTTACTGATGGAGTTAATTGTTAAAGTTGTTGATGTTTGTACACGTTTTTTAGATGACTGCATAAAAAATATTTACTCTCGCATAATAATTTGTGAAAATAACTTGTTACCTCATAATAATTACCCGACTTATGTAAGACACTTATTCTGAATCAATTTACTAATGTAGCTTATAAACCAGTCACAATAATAGACAGTGTGCAATATTTTTTGTTTCTTTTAGATACTTAAACTTTTATTTTTACCTGTATAACATTAGATAAATGTATACGCAGATAAAATATATCATACATGTAGTGTTCCGAACTATGCTTTAATAAAATATGACAATGTGTACACGCGGCAAGTACTAGAATAAATTTGCACTACATATATAATGATATATACTCAAAATCTGAGTGAGTTAATTATTTTCAATCTTGCAGTTAATTAGAATAATGGAGAAAGCCATTTGGGAGAAAGCAAATAATTGGAATTTAATTTGCGGAAGCTCAACTCATGCTTGCTTGGATAAGAGATGGGATTTAGATAAAACATTTGAGTGGGGGGAAATCTTGGTTGGTTGGTTTTGGTCTTGTTGATTAAATATATCTATTATGAATGATTTCATTTAGGTACTTTTTCCATCCCTTTTATTGCTGCCTAAATCTGAGTCCCTTTGGGACTTTTTCATCATTTTCCGTAACTTTCATCACAGACGGTCATCATCAACAATGCATCAAGCAAAAGGCCACCCTTCAAGAGTGATGAAAACTTTACGCCACTCATTTTGTGGCTTGTTCTGTTACATTTTCATCAAATCCATCTTATATACTAATGAGATCTGTTATAGAATCACCAATATTTTTAGTAAAAAAAACGCATTGCAGTTTATTTGGCACATCAATTTTATTGATATTATTACGATTTAATCATTCATATTCCACGCAATGATAATGAAAATGTAAAGCCCAACAATTGCTTCCGAGTTATACTAAAAGTACTAAAACACATATCCTAAACAAAAACGGATGACTATATATTGGGGCAGTTTTATACATAAATTACAGAATACTTTTATTACTACATAAATCAGTTTGAAATTAACTTATATAATGAGAATTTATTAATTACCAAGTAAAATGTTCACAATACTTTTTGAATATGCAGAAATATTTTATTGATTGCCGTAGTTGACTATACATTTGTTTAAAGGGATTGAAAACTTGAAAGTTTCCAACAATTTCTGTCGGGATGCGAATAATCAAGGTAATCGAGAATAGGCGCCAGTGTATTTGCTGTGGACAGAGGTGACATGGACATGCGAGTGGCGAGTGACGAAGGATCTGAACCCATTAACGTCAATCCCTGTATAAAAAACCATCTCTGGAATTTGTCTCAATCTGATTTTACATACGTACGTAAATAGCTACATTCCAACTACTTACAACAAATTAATGGCTAATATTCATTTGTATACTGATAAAGCTTGCTACATACATATATAGGGACAAGTTGACAATGATCTACTTTATTATGTTGTATGCAATAACAAAAACTAAACTAATTACTCAACAATTCTAAAACTTGTTTAAATACATATTATTATTACACAAGGTCATGAATAGTATAATATATTTATATGATCGCACAATTCAGCGCTATTGACATGAGATTAGGATTCACCAAGCAGCGAAATGATTTACCGGACCCCCATTCAACTGGGAAGATGATAAGTAATCCATATTTGTGTAATAGGAAGAATGTCCATAGTTCTGACTGTAGCATGAAGTAGCCCCTTGATGAGCCATTGAAGAAGTGTGTCCACTCATGGTCATCGGTCCGTAGTTTGACCGATCTAAGCAGTTTGAGGACATTAATGAGCCTGGAAAACACAAAAGTTGTTCTCTTATCATCTCCCACATCAATCTGTCTCCTAGTTAATGCAGAGTGATACAATCATTTCAAGGGTTAGTTAGAACGAAAGTTTACCAATCGGATTATATCAATCTATACAAAAGGTGAATGGAGTAAATATTTTCATCTTTCTCAAAAACTCTTTGATCTGCACAATTCCACTAATGAGTGTTTTGTCATCATCCATAAAATTTTCCTTAATCCTAGTAAAGTGCTCTACATAATAATTTTCCTACCTTGAGAAGACATCAGCTCGCCCATCGGATTCAGGGATGTTGTTGACCACAGACCGTAACCAGATGCCGAGGAAGGAGTTGGCCCATTACTTGCAGCGTGATGCAAATGAGAGCCAATTGACGACGGGGTTGAGTTCATGGGGGGATGATTATTGATGGGGGCACTGGAAGATGATATCGGGGGTAACTTGTAAGGGGAGTCTCTACTGTGGGGGTGGGCTCCGTGGGGCCCTTGTTGGGCGTGGTGGATTGAGGTTGGTGGGGATTGTGAGACGTCCGGACTGTTTCCGAGACTGGAACTATGATGCGGCCCATGAGAGTGTACAGAATGATTATTATTGGAGGAATTATTGTTGTTATTAGTCGTGGAATTATTATTATTGTTGTTGTTGTTGTTATTATTATTATGAGAGGCTGAGAGTGTCGACTTTAATTTTTTAGATGACTTTTCTCTGGTTGTTTTCTCAGAATGCGTGGCTTGCTTTGCTTGTTGCCTGTAAAATTTGGAGTCTATATGTAAAGACAGGCTAATGGCAATAAAATTCCAGTCTCATTTATTTAATACCTGCACTTTGCCCTTCTATTTTTGAACCACACCTACAATTAAAACAAACAAATTATTAGTCATATTATATTTCATATTCAACAAAGAAAGTTTGAAGAGAAAGCAATTCATTTCTATTTATTTTGTTTTCTAGTAAAAGTTATATTCTCATGTTGCATAATGAGATTGAAAGACGAATAATAAGGTTGAATTGGGTAAAGAACAAACTGACATTGTTTGGCGTGTTTGGAATTATTGAGTAAAAAAGCGAGGAAATAAAGAAAGGATTATCTGGAATCAAGTTGTCACTTCATTAAACTATGGAGCTAATAATTCGCCTACTAGTTCTAATAATCCCAATGTTTTCCTAAGACCTAAGAATGGACTAAGCTTCAAGTTATCCGATTAGCATTAAGAATATTTACTCGAGTGAGTGGCTTCTTAGTGGTAAAAATCTTAATTTTATTACTCACTCACTTTTGCTACTGTTAATGTAAACTGTCTTAATACGGACTTAGACCACTTATCATATTTTTACAAAATGATTATTATGATGTTACACTAAACCCCCGACTTTAAGTTCCGCTTCCGAAGTCAGTGAGTGATAAGCGGACTTAACGGCGACCATTGCTACTGCATTGTCCGTGTCCATAATCCTCTCATGGTTATTGTGGCTACCAATCCATCCGGATTTAAATCATCATAAAGAAATAAGAAGGAGGTCATTGTGACACGGAGCTTCTTCATCCCGGCTTAACTATTCATAGGTCACGTACAAACACAACTTCCAATGTCGCACCAAATTTTGGAAAGCAAATTATTCTCAACCATTCAATTTATACCTATTGGACCACCTGGATGTTTTGCATTAATAAATATTCTAGAAATTTTGATATAAATTCCCGATAAGTTAGTTTGTAATTTATGCAGCCTCATGTCCCATAAAGGCAGCAGAGAAGGAAAAGAGAGACAACTCCTTGTCCTGGAAAAGGAGGAGTCAATTTTATTGTACAGACGAAGCATCTCTGCAAACGGAAAGGATCCAACCCAACAACGCATCATCACATAAATTAAACATGGCTCTTCTTTTTCATGCAGCGTGGCTAAAATAGTATCTTTTTATCTATCACATAAAACGAGGAATTTTTGTAAATTGTTTATTTCTGCCTTATTTTTGAAAGTTAAATGTCAGTGACAAACTAAAATTTAGGTAAATACTTAGCTTGTTTAGTTTGTTGTGTAACGTTTTGAGGAGGTCTAGAATTTAAGAAAGAGTCGATAAAAGCAAAATTATATGGCTCGGAATTGGTACCCAATTTTGGACAAAAGCGTACGTGATTTTTGTAAAATTTGGAGTCTATATGTAAAGACAGGCTAATGACAATAAACTTCCAGTTCCATTTATTTAATACCTTTGTAGGTCACAGATTAAGTCGGAAAGATGTGAATGAAAAATAACCAAAGGTAAAGTTGTTTTATAATTTTTGAGCAAATGTCCCTCTTCCGTTGTCAACAATAAAGTACTAAAATTTGGAGAAGGAAAACGTGATGGAAAAGAGAGTCAACTTGATGTTTGACAAATAATTGTAAGAAATTACACAAATTCAAAAACAAATAGCTAACAGACTCTTTTTATGGCTTGAGAAAATCACTTACATAGCCACTTTAACGAAAAACGACAATTTCTCTCAAATCATAAAATTCAATGATCATTCCTAATAATGCGCACAATATATTATTAAACACCTGCGTGAGAATAATTCACACATATGCTAAACTTAACTGTATCATGCAATTGTATGAAATATAACTAATAATAAGAGTTTTGGACACCTGAGAAATAAAGACCAATTGAACGACGCCCATTTGAATATGCGTTGTAAAGAACAAGTTCCAGAAATAGAATGGACACCAACTTTTGACTTAAGACGACAGGAGAAATACAATGCTTTTAAAATTCAGTCAGATCAAACTTGTACATTAAATAGGACAATAGCTTAAGCCTTTTTAAGCCTTTTTTTGAAATAGGATGACAATCATGATTATAATTTTACAATGGACACACCTGCCCTATCCACCCTTCTATATGCATATGTGCAATAAAACCAATTGTTGTTATTTTTGGGGTCTGAGGGTTTTCTCCGAAATACGAGACATTCTGGCGACTTGACCACCTAGTTTCACAGACTATATCCACATTCCTTAGTTCTTCAAAATAAACTTTACCTACCCCCCAAAAAATTTACTTTTGAAATTAACTTGCGTCCCAAATATGTATATATTAAGTAGCTAAATAAGTATAATGTATACATGTTTGCATGCATTAGTTGGGATGATCCATTTTTAATCCAATTGCGCACTTCACAACCCATTTTAAAACTTAAAGTAGCAAAGTAAAAGTGATTAGCGTATTAGCTCAGGCCATTAGCCAAATAAAAGCTTATAAAAGTTTGGGATATAAGTAAATATAGCACTACAATAGATTTTGTTTATTGGATGTGATGGAAATTGACCCTGTATATTGAATTAAAAGATGAGTGTGACAAGATGAGCAAACTTTGATCACTTCTTTTACTGTGATATTTATAAAACTACCGCAAATAGCAAAAGCCTTTTCAACTCAACGCCAATTAAATTAGCAAGGAATCCAATCAACTGATTCAAATCCCATCCCATCAACGCCCTTCCTATTTGCTCTCAGTTGCCTCCAGCCAAAAACTTGCTGCTTTGATGTCAAGGGGAGCTTATGAATCCATGTCGTTTGTGCCTCCGAATAAATTGAGACATGACATTACTACATTAGAGGAGTCAAAAATAGGGAAGTCGGTGATTAATGACTTTATCAAGTTTCACACTCGCAAACTAAGTAAATTAGGGGAAAGAGTGGAGACATTTCTCTGCAAACACACAGCAGCCCATGACTAAAAGTGAATGCAATAAAATTTGATGATATTATTACCCCATATAATAAAAAGGGTTGTCTACTGCATTACGCCCCATAGCACTAAAACATTTCTTTTTTTATGGCTCTCTACTAGTCTCGCTCGATCGATATAAAAACTCGGCCCTACCTGAAAAAGCTAAAATAAACATTCCTTCATGGGGAAAAGTTTTACAACATTCACTCTGCAGGACGGTTATAGATATTTGCTTTTTTCTCATCATTTATTTACATGCTCAAAGACGACGAAGAATGCCAAATGACTCAACATATATATATTCTCAAGATATGGCTCACTTTCATACGAGTTTGCTGGAGTGCGTTAAAGGACAGCCAAATTAGGAGTGTGAATAATGGGCCAACCTTGTTTGTAAATCAACGGATGCATTTGCCATTGTCAGAAATTCACGCCCTGAAAATATCAAGAGGAGAGCGGTGAAAAGGTTCCTATTTATCTCCCCACGTACACCTTTAGTGCCCTTTTGCCCTCCGTGCAAATTACCATTCATCCAACAACATCAAAAAAGCCCTTATTTTTGTGTAAATATATCCAACCAACCGACTCAGTTTCATCATTGAATAAGGCACGCACAAAAATAATCATTTCTTCAAAAATGACAGCATAAAAGTGAAAAACTCTTGCAAATCATTACATGGAACTTTTGGGTGACATCAAACCCACAAAAGTGAGAAGAACGGTCGATCAATTACCAGAAACATTTTTTTCTATCACTTGAGTTTCTCTCAGTCTCAAAGTCTCAAATAAAGTGACCAAAAACGAGATATACACACAACTTCATATTGTAAGGAATCTCGGAAAACCGTCAAGTGTAGACACCGTGTTTTTATGATGGGAAATATGATACAAGGCATGATAAAAATCCAACCACGTCACACGTCATAAATATATGAAGTAGACAATAAGTAACATCATTTAGATTTTTTATCATTCTGTAATTGTCATTTGGCAATTTTAAACATTCCTGCATAAAAATCTCAAGAATTGTTGGCTTCATTCATGAATTTGATTCAAAGTTTCTTATGATTCGATTAATCTGTCTGACACGGACGTTTGAAAATACAATGACCCATGCTATGAAATTTTATTATGCAAAGTCATTCCCAATTGATTTGTCTCTGCAGTGAAATTCTATGTAAGTTTGGAATGCGTTGCATTGCTCGCAAGTCAAGTGTCACTAAATCCTTTGCCATTCACTAGCCTTTCTTTTTATTCACTCTGCTGGGAAAAGTAACGGAAGTTTTCCAATGAATCAAATATTTAATAAGACCTCGAATAGCTTGTTATAGAGAATATATTTAGTTTTGTCAACTTTGCATGTTTGTTAAAGTTGAAATGTCGTGATGCCTTTTTTAAGGTTTCTTTTGAGTGAATTGAGGAAAATGGAACATTGGAGTAAAAAATATTTGCTTACCTGAACACGCGATTCTGGTAAATTTATTTTTAGGGCTACTTCTTCTCTCATAAAGATATCTGGAAATTCATATATTATTGTTAGCATAAACACACTATTTTTTTTAAAAATATTTTTAATTTACCTGGATATCTAGTTTTGCCAAATAATGACTCGAGTACATCCAATTGGGTCCTTGTAAATGTTGTCCGCTCTCTTCTTTGTTTGCGTGGGGCTGAACCTGTTTAATATATATTTGCGTAATTTTAATAATTTTATAATGATTTAATCGTAAGGCGAGTTACAAATTATTTTTCAACATTAATTAATTAGTTTTATGCTCATCGCATAAAGACGCATTTGCATGTCTCAACTTGCCTCCGCCATTTATTTCAACTAATTCCCAACTAATTTCTTCAACCGTTAAAAAGTAAAGAATAATTTTATTGCTAATCTGACGATAAGTTGAGAAAATTTTATATCTTGTACTATCCAAGTTTCACAACATGCAGGTTCTTCCACGAGAAACAACTTGTAACAAGAAGTATTTGATTTTTTTTCATGGAACCATATTTGTTTCAATAAAAACTCACTGAGCAAGTTTTAAATATTAGGAATTGCATGTCAGCCAAATTAAAATAATAGTATCCAACGCCTCTGAAATTACACAAGTTTGTGATATTGTGATGGTCAACTGACTGGTCAAGAATGTTAATTTCAGGGTTGATGACAAAATTATTTTGCTATTAATTATGCAATATCAATAATAATTTATGAAAATGGGTCATTACATAATTCAATTCTTCAATATTGTTATAGATAAACACTCCAAAAAGAATCAAGATCAAAATAGTCCATTAAATCTGACAAAAATTGGAATTATGGTACATTATAGAGGACGATTAACTCTTTGGTTGAAAAGGCATGAGAAATAAAATGGAAAACTTTTACATCAATTCCTGGAGGATTAAAAAGACTGAAAGCCAGTCCAAGAATTTACTTGACAATAATTTTGGCTTTTGGACAAGAATACAAAAAATGTCAACACTTCCTTAAGATCGATCAAATGATACTATCAACTCATCTCAGAAAAGCACTTCAAAAAAGTGGCTCATGTTAACATTTTGTGGCTCTTCTTGATCCCCGAGAATTCTGGAGTGACAGCTTTCTTTTCTTATGGAAAACCAAACCACTAATGGATCAACAGATCGAGGAAAAAAACTTTTTAACGCTAGTTTACGTTTTACGCTCCACTCAACTCGATTTTACCCTTTAAACAAGATAAATATATATGATTGCTATTTAATTCTTTTCATATAATAAATATATAATTCTATCCTGGATAAAAATTACGGCCCTTTTAATGCATGTAGTCTTTTAGACGACAGATAAAAATATTAAATAACCAAGTTAATGGAAGTGGAGCAGCAAAGTGTATAATCGTAATCCGTAATTTTAAGGGTTATTTAATACCTCTAAATAAAAACTAATACATTGGAATTATTTGTCGTTGGAAAAGTTATCTAGGAAGAGATGACTTAATTTCTTGGCTGACAGGATTTTCATGTCTCCCGTTTCACTCATGTGACAAATTCTGGAGAAAGAAATAGAAATGGCGTGGGACTATATTTATTTAAGCTCTTAACTCTTTGATGTCTCTTCCGAGGATTAAAAATGATTTCGACAAGATCAAACTAAAATTCCCATTAACCGAAATCCCAAAAGAAGAAAAAGAGTTATTTATTTATATATTTTTAGTTAAGTTTTTACCTATATCGTAGATGTAAGTCCGGTGAGACTCACCTACTGGGTAGCCCGCATGCATGTCCATGGAGGACACGGTCAGACCAAGGCCGTTCATCGTGTAGGGTGACGATTTGAGGTATGACATTGGTGGCGGTGGACCTCCCCCGTGGGCCCCGGCCCCACTCCCAAAAGACGAGAAAGCCAGGATGTTAGCTATTTTGACAAATGCTTTTGATCTTTCTACAGGGGAAAAAGATTCTGTAGCTTCCAAAATTTTTGCAGCAGCCAGCACAGGACAGGACAGCTTAAAGATTCATCTGTTTCAAAAAATATAAAAAATTCAGCTGTTGTTACTTTGAATTTCATTCATCTTTTTTTTATGTATGACTGCATTGCAACAACAAAAAATGGGATTGAAAAGAGAAAGACAATTTCCACCTTGGGCTATTGGTCATCTTGTTTAAATTTAATCCTCCCTTTCAAACTTTTTGATCAGATCCTGTTGAAATGTCATGTTCCAAAACCATGCTGAGCCTTTCAAAATCAAAAGTTGAAGACAACAACCAAAAAGGACTCGATTCAAAAACATAACGAAACACACCCGCACTCACTCAACTAAACCAAATCAGGGGACAACTTCTATTGAAATTGTCACCAAACGATGACAGTTGGTCACAAAACGCACACCCCATAAAAGTAATAATATAATATATATGAATTCCAAATTCCAATAGCTCTGTGAATCTTGCAATAATTACGTTTCTGATATTAAATTTATGAAAGTTCTTCAGAAACCACTCTTCTTACGGAAGTCGTAGAGCTTACTGACTGGAATTGTTTAAGTTCATCATAATTCATTATAATGCGAAAAGTGGTTGGGGAATATTCCACGAGCAATTTTTTAGACAGCTATTCTTTTGAAGAGATTTAAATTATCTTAATAAACTATAAACTACAAAACTACTCCGTTATTTTAAAGAATTACGCAACATTACAAGTCGCAATTATTATTCTCAACTGAAGCTTGAATGACAGACAAAATAAAATTATAAATCACGAGATATTCCATTCTTTTGGGATGACATTTCCTTCATCCAACAATTTGCCAGCTCGTTTCTATTTGTCATAATTTATTTTATGTGTCATTTTGAACGACTATACTATAAAATCTCAATCTGAATAACAACAAAGTTTGCAGGTACATGCATAAGTTGGTTATTTATGAATGTTGTTTATAAAATCTAGTTTTAAAAGAAACATTTTGCGTATCAAAAATTCGGATTAGTAGATGTTAGAGATTTTACGATGAAGGGAAAAATGTAGAAATATTTGTGTGCAGGTAGCGTATAAAATCGTGCACAAAGAAACGATAAAAATAAACGTTTCAACGAGCCTGCATTTTAACTTTATTTTTTCTCCCTCAATAGAAATTGTGGGCCAGGTAAAAGTTCCCAAACACCTTTTACAACTTTTTATTAGGCCAGATGAAAATGAACTGTATCCATTCCATGTACAATAATTTGATACATTATAATTTCCTTTTGAGAGTGTAAAACTGTGTCCAAATTTACCTCAGCCCATTCAATTTGTATACTATAGAACAAATGATGGACCTACGACCTTTTTGATATTATGCACAGCTCCCTTTTACTCAATACAATGCCTTTTTATTTGTAGCACTGTTTGTTTCAATTCAATTTTGGTTTCAATCGCCCCTCAAATATCGAATAATGAAATGAACCCTCATATCCATCTTTATTTGGTTTCTTTGAATAAAATTTATAAATCTTTTGTGGCCTAAGTGTTCTTCACAAGGAAAAAGAGCAAGGAAAATATGATGCAACGGAAACATATACAATATAATCAAAATACTTAATATAGAAGACCACAGAGAAAAAGATACATATTTGTCAAATACTCTGGTATATAAGTATAGATAGATGATCATTTAGTGACTCTAACAAAACCTCATGTTCACACCTTCTCAATGGCTCTATTACAACTTCAAGTACCAGAAACACGCCTTTTCTCCTATCATTTGTGGTAGATCGAGTTTCACATCCCATTTTTACAAAAACACTTAAAAAGTTGGAGACAAATTTCTGCGTTTCAAATGAAAAGGTGTCGTATGACATTTTAAGTAACAGACGAACAAAATTTGTTTGTAATGACAAAACGTTACTTGATGTTAAACCAATAATAAAACGTCGTGGGAATTTAAATCCAAAGTCAACATTGTTGAACAGGAAATTTATCCTAAACGATTTACTATTAAATATTTTCTGTCGTATCTAGTAAAACTGAAGTTTTTTTTAACAGAAAAAAAGCATAAAGATAACGGTAAATCCATAAATTGTACATGTTGCGCAGTCCAATTTAACAGGTCAAAGAGGACATTGTACATGAACTTGAGCTCTTTTGTGTAGAATTATGATAAATGTGGATTTTCCAAAATGGGATTAGTATTAAATATTATGCAAAATAAAAGGATTATAATATTCTTCCGTAATTGTTATTTACTAGCAAAACATTTAAGAAAATAGGACTTCAAGGTTCTAATAAACTTGGAAAAGATTTAAAACTTGAAAAGATTCATCCGTTTAAAGCTGAACTTGAAAATTTGTAATCCGTTGCGACCAAAGAGAAAGAAGAAAAGAATTTGTCCTTCTTTGCAATTTGTGACATTACCGAATCCATTATAAATGCGAAATGAACTCCTCTTCATCTTAGTTTATACATTATTATGTATTTCCTTGCACAATGGACTGAGGTAAAGATTGATCTCATTCTTGTGCAAGTTTATGTATGCTTGCATGTAATTTGGGAGTTGAATGGTGGAAAACATGGGATTAAAATTCCCCATCAGTTGTCTCCATTCTGATGTAAGTTTGTTTTTCTAGTGATGGCTCTCAGATTCATTCCTATTCGTTTCAATACCCACAAAACTGAGGTAGATTCAAATGGGAATTGCTCATTGAGGTGAGAGTGAGAGAATTGGAATGGACCAAAGGACAGGACGTGTAAGCATCGGATGCATTGTGACACATTTTGAAACAGTAAACTAAAGAAACTCATTATAATAGGGAGTCCTTGCACAGATCGGTTTCCTCCTTGAGAGAGGGTAATGAGATGAATATTTATGCCAAATGGTGTTGTTTTCAGCACCAACTCCAGCTATCACACCAATATCTCGTACAGAAATATGAAACTTTATACAATTTCAAACCTTTTTTCACCTTTCCCTTCCAGTCCATCAACTCCTCTCACAAATTAAGAGGGCAACATGAAGAACCACTCAAAACTAGCACTACTTTTGTCTTCTTGTCAACCAACAAAGTATCTATCTGCAGTACACATCTATCCATCTTCACACAAAAATAGTCAGTGGCTATTCATTAGTGATTTCTCAAGTGGCTTCTTCTTTTTCTTATCTTTTGTCGTCTATCTGTCTGCCTTTTTTGTCAAACGAGATTCCTCAACACACCACCACACAATAATGGTTGACGGCTGGATGGTACATTACCTTAGAATAGAATGGATGCAACCCTTTTAAATCTCAATTTTACTTTATGGAATGTTTTACATTTTTCTTTGTCATTGAGACAAGTGCCTTAAGTGAGTGCAACTCACAAAGTTATTCCTATTCATTGGACGTCAACCGCTTTATATAGTTATATTAATTCTTATACGTTTTGACTAGTTTCGAGTTAGCTCAGGTGACACCTAATGCCAGCTTTATATATAGTTTCTAAACTTTTACCAGAGATGAAAAGATAAGTACGTCACGCCAAGAAGAGCTCCAGGCAAGAGAAATTTAAGAAATTAATTTTCTCAATTGAAATTTTACTATACCAAATTTGGTCATCATGCAGTTGTACGCTTAACGCTATCTAAATGCTAAAAGCTAATTCTTTAATTGAATCATTATGCATTGAAATCAAACCCAATGGCCAAACAAATCAAACATCAAAAAATAGAGGAATGTCATATACGGGAAAGATATACTACTTAAATAATTATATTTATAGTAAATGAACGGTTGTAAATGACTCATCATAAATAAATGTATTTTGAAAAGTATACCGTTTAATTTGAAGCAAAGTGAATGCCCAAACATCAAATGACATGATATTGTAAAAAGGGAAGAAGTGAAACTCATTCAGTCACACCTGAGCTGTGTAATAATGATCATTGTTGAGTTGCCTTTTGACAAAAAGAAAAATAATGCTGATCACAACTTTGTATAAATATAGCTGCGTGAAATAATGGAGACAAAACAAGTAGATGATTTGCTATTTAAAGCACATAGGATAAAAATGATTGAAAAGGAGATAGCTAAAGACCAGGGCACTTATGTATCGGGAAAAGTATCAAGAGAAATTAACACAAATATTACAATACAATGGGATTGTATTGTGCTGGAGGCCGGTCTTATCCTTATCTCACTTTAGTGGATCTGTTTAAAAAATTTGAAAATGTTTAGAAAGCTCTGTCAATCCCTCAAGGCGAGTTGGTTTGGTTGCTGAGATGGTCAATTAACAAATTGAAAACGTGAATCCTCTTTTACATTACTCTGATTACTATCGCTGTAATGTAATCAAATGCCAGGAGATAGATAAATGGGTAGTGGCTATTATTTGGATGATATTCAATATTTGTGTTTATGGATTAGGCCCAGATTTCAAAACACTTAAAATACTCTCATACATAAACACATATACATATCCCATTCACAACAATTGTCAAATGCCAAGTAATCAGTCCAAGATTTGTGATAAGATTGATGCCCAAGTGGTCAAAGTAAAGTGATTGGAGGACAACAATGCTCACACCCAACAATGAACCTCTCTCTTTCTCTCTTGACTTCCAATTTGTCCTCTATTGTTCAACCACCAATCAACATGACAATTGATGGTTCGACACACGACGATCAACTTGGAATATGTAAAAGTAAACTTTATACATTCATTTGTAACAATGATGGCCATTTACTAAATAAACGAGTTGGCAAACCACACACATCAAAATTACTCACCGCTGTGCTTTATGTTCATTTTCAATGAACTCAATTACTAACAGACCACTTGTCATGATTTCGAAAGTTTTGTTCAAGAAAAAAATGACAATGACGAGTGGAAAATCAGATCAAATTATTCCATTTGTCATTTTTTGTTAGTGTTTGTATTTTGATTTTCAATCGCTTCCTTTCAATCTTCTAATAAGGAATTTATTCATCTACCTCAAAAAATGTACACTATTGTTAATTTCAAAATTGGAGAAAGCAAATGATGCAAACTTGCAGTTTGTATTAGTTTGCATCTTTGTTTCAATGAATGAGAATTTGTTTGCAGAGATTTAATGGAATACATTTTTTGAGTAGCATTAAAGGCTGTAGTGATTATTTATGGGGTGTAAATTGATGTGCTATTATTCTCGTTGTAACACTTTCTCCAGAGTTCTTTAACAAAAAAAGAGCTGTTGTTGTTCTTTTCACCTTTCCCAATATAAAGGGTACAAAGAGAGAGAATGAAGAGTAATTTGACTTACTTTTGTTAATTCCGGATGAATCTTAATTCTGCCACACTTCCAGCTTCCAGTTTACTGATTTGTTCTTCCTCACTCTGTATGCTTAATCGCCTTAACCAACTTTTTTTTAAATCAGAGAAGATAAAACACAATAAACTCACCTAAGCTGACAAAAATCTACTCTTGAATGCAGGAGAGATAAAACAAGTCTTAAGCCTGTTACAGAGAGGCTTAGGTCTTCTCAAGCCTCGTATTAAATAAGAGAGACCAAGATTGATCCGTCCCAATCCTCCCCTCTACATATTATTCAGACCCAACCATAGTTGTGCTTTAATCGGTAGGCTACCGGAAGTCGGTAGTTTATTATCGACCGCGGTAGCCCTACCGACCCCGG
>JAQIXN010001361.1:0-19234 GCA_034698145.1 Proisotoma minuta
GCATTTATTGGGCATTTTGGGCATTAAGGCAAGTACGGGCATTTATTTTCATGCCCAGGGCATTGTACAACCCTAGTGGTGTTTACATTCATAATTTTTGTTTCTTCAGAATCACTACGGAAGCAGCCGGCAAATGTTTTTTTCCAATTTAAACTTTTGCTTGATTTTATTTTACACGTGGTTCACGTGGTTACTTGCATTATGGAGGTATTAGGTGCTTGGGGATACGAATGGATTAAGGAATCCTATTTTGCTATCTTAGCAACGGCAGTTATTGGATATGCAGAATTCATTGGTAAGTTTTAGCCCGAGCCAGGGCTTATGTTACATATAAAGCCTGACTCGAACTACTGTTGCTGAGGCTCTAACTCTTTGAAAGACAACCGTCTTGTCCAGAAACATAGAAATTGATGGATTTTCGAAATTTAAAAAACATGGAGTGTTGTATTAGCCCATACAGAGTTAAAATGGTATATAAGAGAACTCCAATCACCCCTTCCCCTGAATGGGTGTGTCTGTAACATTACCATTTTATGCAGTTACGGCACATGGGGAATTAAAGGTAGGATCGATTTTGGCTGATTTTTTGGTATGTTATACAACTTTTAATGCTGAACAATTTTTAACTTACCCTTAAAGCAAAAATCGACTGGCGTGACATACTTTTGCAAAAATGGCATTTTTAGTCACTTGGTCATGTCAATGTGACGTTGTCCGATCATATCCATTTTCAAACTTGACATTTATTTTGACCTAGTTGGCATGTGTGCAAAATTTCATGCGTTTATGACGTTTTGGTCAAAATTTATCGTGGTGACAGACGGACAGACAGACAATGCGTTTACATAATAAAATAAAATATCGAACTTGACCTTAGCAGACTCTGGAGCATTAAGGGAGACCAAAGGAATTGAAATTCAACCGTTTTCTAAAGATTACTAAAACTTTGAAAAAGTCTATTTTTTATGTTGGTAAACGTATTGGCATTCCTTTTATGATGAATGATAAATAATTAACTTTGTTTATTTATTCACAAATTATTCATTATTCACAAATTTATTCATAAAAATCGGTTGAGAAGTTTAGATGCTACCAGATAATGAATTGGACTGCATACTCAATTGGGTTGGCTACTGTACATACTACTTAATTTTTGTTTCTTTGCAGTGCGTACCACTACACTTTACTTTGTGCTATTAAGTACCATCGAGAGGTACTCATTTGGATTTGCAGTTTTGAAGCCTTTGTAAAAATTTTTTTTTTTTAGATTAGTGGCTCTCTGGTTCCCACAGAAGCATCGGACATGGACATGTTGTCTGGCTGTTAAATCGTCTGCATTAACGATTATGGTCTGTCTGGTTCTAAGCACCCCTATCTTGAGATCCCAAGAAATCGAGAAGTGGCCAACAGGGGATGCCTACTATATGAAGCCTGTGAAGGAACATATTAATCTACACACCACAATTCAAGCAATTGCTACATTGATCCCACTCCTTTTAATCTTGGGAATCACATTTGGAGTTTGGATTGTGAGATTTCAATTTTTATGCAGAAGTTATACTAGCTACAAATACAGCTGTAAATAAACTTGACATTAGTTAGAGTTTTGGCAGATGATTAATTGTATTTCAAATTATTGCGCTGAAGGAAAATATCGCCTTCTTATCCAAAAGCCTATGAAATTATATCATAAGCTTATAATTCGTTTTAGGAAAACCCCCTTGAGGGTGTGCGGTCTGAAGGGAGCATAATTTTCGAGTTTCTTGCAATAGGCTAAAAATGGAGTGGTAGGCTAAAACACTAAAATCAAAAATATACTTTTTGCATTTTTCCCTATACTGAAAAGCCTCTTTTTTGTCTGTCTGTCACGGACAACTTTGCCCCGGACCATTTTGCCCCGTTTTGATCCTATATGGGGTAAAATAATTGGATTAAATTTGAACCAAAATTGGTTCAAAATCCAATCAAAAAATTAAAAAAAAAATAGTTAATTATAGAAATATTTTCTTAAATTTAAATAGCGGAGGGAGGCTTGGGCCCAGAGTGCGAGCAACTCTGAATCGCAAATAAATGCGAAGGTGGCCATGCAAAATTTGGTTTGGATCTGCTGCCTCAATTGGATTTCCAGATCCCCCCCTGCTAACCTACTCAATCTTACAATTGGGCGTTCAATGGGGGCTATGGGGGAAAACTTACAGGGACTTTTGGGGACGGTATGTTTTAAGTATCTTCGGTCCTGCTATCTTCATGGCAATCAACATTATTAATTTTTTAATTTTACTTCGTGGCAAACAATTTGCAACCAAGGCAAGGCTTTTGGTTAAATTTTAGCTGAAAAAGCAATTCGGCTCTAGCATGTATTATTAGAAAACTGGTAGCAGTAATAAATAATCTCTTTGTAAACAGATGTAGTAATGTAAATAGTGGAAAATTCTTGCATAATGTGACAATTTTCACCTGACTTTTAGAGCATTATGCCGGAGAAATTCTGAGGTTGAAGTTTGGTTAATGTTGACCTAACCATAAACTATCGTTAATGATTTCAAACAGTTAAGACCTAATTTTGAGCAATTTTTTTTTTGTTTTATTTTTTTCAAAATGTGTTTATTAGATTTTTTTAGAAAATTGTATATGATTTATATTCATAAATTACTTTTAAGAAGGTGTAGAATGTTTGTTAAAACGTTGCAGACCTGTCACAAGTGTAAAATCTATTGAAATAAAAAATATGGATAATGGATGAATAGGTTTGGTTAAAATTATGAATGCTTAAATCTATTTGTCGAAAATTGATAGCGTGAATTAGCTAGTAAATTTTAATTACATGAATTTAGCTGGTGTTTGTATTAAATGTTGAAATTATGATGGAAATAAAAACCCAAATTTAATATAAAACTAGCTTTTTGTCAACCGCGCTCCGCGCGGATTACCATTGGAATAAAAAATTTGTAATTTTTTACAGTCATATTATATAATTGATTCTGTTTGTTTAGTTTTATTTAAACTTTGCTATTTGTAACATTAAAAATATAAATGTTTTAGTGTGATCTAAGGGGGGTGGGGCCCGGCCCTTTTTCAGGGGTATTTTCCTAAAGGAAAATTGTTTTAGAGTACCCATAGTGGAAAAAAACTTACCCCCTAGGGGTAAGTTTGGGCGGGGAGTCCAAATCCGTGGGCAAAATTTAGGTATCGCGCGGCACTTTTGCGCTGCTGCACGCTCGGCCGCGACCCGGGTAACGGGGAATCTGAGACTGCCCCTGAGGCAAGTTGAGACGGGTAAATTGAGAATGATTATATTGAGACGGGAAATATGAGATCAATGCACAGTCAAGCGGGAAAGTCCGCAACTTCGTCTTTAATTATAAGGATACCCAAATTAGTCTAGGCGTTTGTAGAAATTGAGATAATTAGGATCAAAAATTTCAGCTTTTGGGATAAATTGGTTGTTTTGTTTAAAATTCAAACCTTCATAACTTAGCCAATTAAGAGACAATTTGACTGGTAATTTTAGGATTACTTTAGAAACGTTTTATCTTTGACTTCTATATCTCAGAAAGTCAAACATCGCCCAAAAAAATTAACCCCCCACTTGAGGGTGTGGTCGGTCAAAAATTTAAAATGACCTTTGAAATTTAAATTGAAATATTGATGAGAAATTTCCAAAATCACGAAATTTCTACAGAATATGCATTGGTTTTTTGGGTAAACCATCCCATTTTCAATAATGTAGTTACATTTCGTTTTCCATGCATTTGTGCAGTTTGGGTGAGCTTAAATAATTTTTTTTAATTTGGATAACATAAATATAGGGCAATAATAATCAAATACAATTCGCAACATGACAGCCATCAGATTTAAATTTTTCAAACTAAACGTTAAAATTTAAAATGAATATGTTAGTGAGTGTTTTATTTTTGTTGAAACTTTATATAAAGTTTCTATTTAATAATCTGGAATCCCGATTCTCGAAACCTTAATATAACAAACGACCAACGATGTCACAGTTAAGCCCATTATGTTTCATTTATTTATTTTGCTCTAGGAAAGAAATCTGCAGTTAATTCTTCCCAGAATTAAATTCCATCATTGAGAATTTAATCTGAATCATTCTAAAGATAAGTTACTTACTTAAGATTAAATTGGACAGACGTTGATGTAAATCTCTAATTGTTATTTTCTACGCAAGTAATTATTTCAATATGTAGGCAGTAATAAATTTAACCTTTTAAAAAACCATATACTTTAATTCATTTCATGGAATGTAATATTTACAGATTAAAGTCTAAAGCAGCAAACAAATTTACAAGGATTTATAAGGATTATTTAAGTTCTGCAGCAAGGTTTAAATTAAACTGAATTTTGAAGCCAGTAAACTTTTAGTACAGTGTTGGCTGGCAAAAGAAATACAACTGTCTGATTTATTTTGAAATAAACAAAAATATTGCCTCTCCCTTAAAACCTGAAAGACATTGCAGGTCTTTTAACTTTGCTTTCAACTAAAATCTGTCAACTTTGGGTGTTGCCCCACTTTTGTAAAATATGAAGCAAAGGAAAATTAGAATTGAAATTACTTTATTTACTGTGAGTTATCTTACAAATTTAAAGTATTAAGTAGACAAGTAAAAATTTGAAAATATTTCTAGGTTTTGGAGCTCATTAATTTTGCACTTTCCTCTCAAGAATATAATAAAGAAAGGAAGGTAGAAGAAGTATCTTTAAGATTTCAAGAATTTCAAAAAGATTTAGTTCTGAGACTTGGATCCATCGATACGTCAATAGGTCATAATAAAAACAATACTATAACGTTGCACTCGGCCTCAAAATCAAGGGACGAGTATCTTATTAGTTTAGTGGAAAAAGTGAACAAAACATTATCAAATTTGGAAGAGAAAATCAACAAAAAATTATTGAAAATGGAGACAACCTTGATTCAAAAGTTGAATACAGATTCAAAATTTGATAGATTAAACAAATCCATTGAAAGTTATTTAAAAGAAAATCTAAAGTTGAAAAAATTCATTCAGGAAAAATTTGATAATTTGGAAGAGAAACCAATTTTTGCAATTGGAAAAGATGTGAAAAGTACTCTCGCCGCTGCAAATAATTCAAGTATAAAAGATGCTTTTGCAAATATTTCTGGAATTTTTGAAGATATTAAGGGAAACCAACAAATCATTTCTAAACAAATCGTGGATCTTAGATTTGAGAATGAAAGAAATATTGGAATTCATCTAAACAACATATCAGTGCAATTATTCGAATTGGCTTTTGGCGTGAGCAAAACACCAGGGAAATTTACTAATATAAAAGATGTAAGACAAATTATAACCTCTCTCATCGTTATTAAGGGGTGAAACCCCTTTTTAAAATGGCTCTGTCCGTCTGTCTGTCCGTCCGTCTGTTCGCACGATAACTCTTGAACAAATTAACTTTTTTTCGTTCTGTTTTTTTTTGCAACGTGCTCAGGGAGCATTGTCTCTTGACATGTTTGGAGATGGGCCCCCAGGTCACGGTCAAGGGGTCAAAAATGTCAAAAACATGAAAATTTTCAAAAAAGACGCTATTTTCATGCGGTTATTGGATATTGAACTGATGCTAAAATTCTTGGTCTTACAAGCCTTTACAATTGATCCATTGACCAAAAGGTGAAAACAGGAAAACTTTAGCAAAGTGTCATTTTAACATGTTTTTTGACGGGGAAAACAATTGTGACGTTGAAAATTGTTTATTGTCAGCCCATGACCTCTTTTGACGGACAGACAGAATCAAAGGGACATTGTTTCACCCCTTCGTTATGTGCGTTATAACGGTTTATTTAACTCGGCTTGTACAATTTTATTAAGTACCTTGGCAAAGTAAGCTTTTGAGAAGTAGCCCTCCCAATGAATGTGTGACAAATATTACAGGGCGTTTTCCAATTCCAACACATTGTAATTTTTTTAGTATTTCTGCACTTCGATCTTCTAATCTTCTTCTACAAGGCAATAGCAAAGAGTAAATAAATACACATAATCAATATTATTAAAATTTCATCGTACTCTGTTGTTTCAATTGGACAAATATTCATCCACTGTGTTACAAAGCTCTCAAAATCGACCCCAATTACTCTAGCTCTAGGACAATCAACCGGAAGCCAGTCGCGTGGCCAGCATTGAGTAGGAGTAGACTCTATTTCCTCAAGCTCCAAAGGTACATCTTCGTATTCGATTCGAATTTCTCCATCTTTTCCCCATTTCCTTGACGGGTAGTTTACTGTTTCATCTGTCAAATGAAAGGGAAGTTGTGTTTAACAATAAAAGTTAATAAAGTCATATAATGTATATATATTAAAATAACACACAAACCTGGGTTTTTGACGGAAGTGGGGTTGTAAAGGAGCTATATTAGTATCACAAACACACAAAAAAACAAATCCGTTTAGTCACACTGATTTGCATACATAACATGGTACCTAAAGATTTATTATGTTGTTGTACCGGAGCTTTACTACGAAGATCTCGTATTCGGGATCTCCAAATGGACACAAGCGTTTCCCGTTCTGCTTTTTCACTATCCGATTTTACTCTAGCTGCAAAGTTTAAACGAAAGATTAAACATATATAAGTTAAGACATTTACAGATTTAGAAAGTAAGCGTACCTGGGTCACAATCCTGTCTTCGCCATGTTCTGAACACCCCTCCCAAGAGTCCATGGATAAAAACAACATCAAAATCATACAAACTTCCATCGCAGTCATATTCGGGATAGAGTTGGTACATTCCAGAGGGTAGGATTGGAGTTGTCCCACGTCTATCTAAATTATGAAGAGCTCGTTTAGCAGGAAGAGCCAATTTTACCACCGGTGATCTCGAATACTCGGCCAATATCTTCAAACAACCTAAACCCGATTTAAAAAAAATAATAATAAAATAACTTGTATTCCATTGTTGATCAAAAGCTCACCAGTATCTTTTATAGGCTGTGCCGAAGATTCGCTGCATGACAAATTGGCCAACACTTTCAGCACTAGAGACATGATTTCTGTGTTTTCATTATATTCTTTGGATATCACCACCAACAAGTCTAAGACCTCGTACGAAATCAAGTCTAGAAAATATAACAATTTTAATATTCAGGGCGTTTATTAAGGGGTGAAACCCCTTTATAAGATGCCTCTGTCCGTCTGTCCGTCCGTCCGTTCGCACGATAACTCTCGAACGCATTGACTTTTTTGAATTCTGTTTTTTGCAACGTGTTAAGGGGACATAGAGTACGGACAAGTTCGGAGATGAGCCTCACCGGTCAAGGTTAAAGGGATCAAAAAAATCAAAAACATGAAAAAGTCCGATAAATTAGTGTCTAAAGACACCCCGTCGCTCGGTAAATTGACTTTTTCAAATTCGGTTTTTTGCAACGTGTTAAGAGATCATAGACTATAAACAATTTCGGAGATGGGCCCCACCGGTCACCGTTAAGGGGGTCAAAAAAATCAAAAATGTGAAAAAGTCCGATAAATTAGTCTCTAAGGAAGCCTTTTCGAACGATAACTCTCGAACGAATTTATTTTTTCGCGTTCTCTTTTTTGCAAATTGTTCAGCAAGCATTAACTGTGCACCAATTTGGAGATGGATCCCACAGGTCACAGTTAAGGGGGTAAAAAATGGGTCAAAACACGAAAAAAATGCAAAAAAGTGTAATACTCTACGGTAAAGTGTGCGCTTTAATCCTATATGGGGCAAAGTGGACCGGTCCATTTTGCCCCAGGTCCATTTTGCCCCCGGTCCGTTTTGCCTCAGGAACGTTTTGGGTTTAAAGCTTTAGTTTTATAGTTTTCGAAATAAATATTTTGGAGTCTTAAGCTATCGCGATGTAAGTACCTAGCACAAAGGACATTGTTCGGGTTGGACGGGTTTCACCCCTTCGTTATGCCCGTTTTAACGGTTTATTCATTATGTTAGACTTTGGTGTGGCCATGAACGGTGGCGGTCATTCATGGAAAACACTTCGAACATTTTCCATTCAAAATCTAAGAAAATTTGGTTGGGGACAAAAGCATTCCATGGAAGGCGTCTTAACAGAAGAAGCAAATTCCCTCATTTCTAAAACATTGCACAAATCTCAGGAAAATGATGGAATTGTTTTGGTCAACGATACATTTTTCAGTTTGTATCTATTAAATGGACTCTGGTCAATGGTTGCCGGGCAACGATTTTCGGATGATGACCCCAGACTTTTACATCTTTTGGAACTCAATTGCAAAGCCTTTAAGTCCTCTACATTTGCAGGAGACATTTCAATCGCTTTTCCATTCATCCGAAAATATTTCCCGTCCTTGACCAATAAATCTTTTATCTTGGATCTATTTTCTCAATTTAGAGAATTTTGCAGAGAAATAATAAATGAACACAGAGCTAGAGGGGAATATAAAACAGATCCCCAAAGTTTTGTTGATATTCTCTTAAAACAAGTTGATGATGAACAAAAGAAACTTGGATCGGGAGAGGAAAGGATTTTTACTGAAAAGCAATCTGAAATATTGATTGGAGAATTTTTCCAAGTTGGGACAGAAACAGTCAATTCTGCTCTTTCCTATGCAATATTGTTTATGATTCTTAATCCAGAAGTACAGAAAAAAGTACATAAAGAAATTGACCAAGTTTGTGAGATGAGAGATGTTCGACTAGAAGACAGACCAAAGTATATATATATATATATATGCATTATATATTTGGAATTCTGTTGGTAATTTTTTCCTTGTATATATTTATAGCATGATTTATACACAAGCAGTTATCCATGAAATTTTGAGATGTGGGGTTGTTGTACCCCTTACACCCCCCAGAGCAATTTCAAAAGATTGTGAATATAAAGGTTACTATTTCAAAAAGGTATTTTCAAATACTATTAACATCAAATATAATGTCTTTATCAACCAAATAATATGTTATATCAGGGAACTGTTCTATTTCCTAACTATTATTCGGCTACAAGAAATGAGAAATTTTGGGAAAGTCCAGAAAATTTTGACCCCACCAGATTCCTTAGCAGCGATGGGAAAAAATTAATCAATTTGGAGAAAGTTGCACCTTTCGGATATGGTATGATACCAACTAAATTGTCACTATCATGAAACTAATTAAATGAACGTATGATAAGGCAAACGAATATGCTTGGGAGAATCTTTGGCCACCCCGTCCATATTTTTATATTTTTCCCTATTTATGCAACACTTTGAGTTGTCCCCAGTGGAAGGGGAACCTTTACCCAGCTCAAAGCCTCAACCCAGTTTTACAGCAACGCCACACGAATTCAAAATGAGAGTCACAAAGCGAACAAATAAACTATGAGGTTTAATTTTTATTTTACTTTTCAAAGAAATTAAACTATATTAATTACTTACAAAAAAATAATACCTTTAATATGAAACAGCACCAAAAAAATGCAGAGTGTCAAATAAATAAAATAACATCACAAAATATTCTGTTTAACTCTGGGTTAAATTTCCAGCTGCATGTCCTGGGTTCACATTACTTGCCAAAATAACATCCCCAGAGGCATTGTCCCCAGTAGCAGACACAGAGCCGGAAGAGCCACCGCTCGCGCCACCATAACTATACGGAGGAGGGGGGTCAACACTCCCATAACCATTGTTGTTGGTATTAGAGCTGGAATCTAAGCTCAGTGTCGCTCCATCAGCATCAGACGCTAACCCAACAACAATGGACGAAGAATGAGCTGCTGAGTTGTTTTCTCCATCAAGAACAATCTCGTCATCACCTGGGAATATCATTAATGGGTCAATTAAACGTATAGTGTTTTTGCATGCTTTATAATGGGAAAAACATACCTTCTTTAAACAAGGGTTCTTCTGTCGGGGGCTCTGTCGGCTCTTCTGTCCCCTCGGGTTCCTCCAAGTGAAGTTCTCCCTCTCCTTCAGAAAATGATGTGGTGTTGATGCTTCCGCTAACTTGGGTACCGCTTCCACTACCCCAACCCACACTTTGGGAGTTTAAGTTTCCATATCCATTACTGCCCCCGTTAAGACTGCCCCCAGCTGAGGATGAGGTGTAGCCTCCGAGATGAATTGCACCCCCAGTGGCATGCATTTGTCCACTCAATGTAGCATTGGCTATTCCAGTACCATTTGCATTTGATGAGTAAGTATCTGAAAACAAGAGAAATTATGAATTTAAATTTTTAGTTGCCTTGCCAAAAAATACCTTGACAACGTACCTCTTAGATATAAAGCAGAAGCGAAGGTTTCGTGGGTGCAGATGAAGGTCAGAAAAATTGCAACGGGAATCATGATGATTTATAATTTGTGAAAATTGAGAGAGGATAAATTGCTGGTTGTTGTTGGCAAAGTTTTGATAAGGAACTGAAGGAAAGGTCTGGAATTGAAGCCCTTAAATAGACATCGGGAGAAAATAGTTCTAAGAAGGGTCCGTAATCCGGACAAAAATTAAGCAACCTTAATCTTGATCTTTAGAATACCTTGAGTGTAAATCCCTTATTGAAGGGTCTTTATTTAATGCAGGTGTGGATGATAGCTGAGTGTGAAGGGCACCAAGTAGGCCAGACAGTTAGTTATATTTTTAGCATAATTCATGGAAACCTTTGACCCACTTTAATCTAACTGGATTTATCTTGGATTTGCTTCTGCCCTTCTTATGGGCTTATCAGTATCTTAGAATTCGGTATTAAAATAAAATTTACCTTCTCAAGACGCCCCAAAATGTTATCCATGTCCCCTGCCTCTGAGGGTGACCTTATTAGGTCAAAAATGAAACATAACAATAAGAGAGACTTTAATATACACAAGTTTCATTTTCATAGCGTTATTACTTCAATGAAGTTCAATGCAACAAAGCATTTTCAGCTGGGAAAATTATTGATCCTAGACATTCCCAGTTTGTTTCCATTTACAAGAAAGGTTTTTAGATTCTTAAAATAATTTGGGATTTCATATTTGATGAGGGTCCGACTGCCTTGCCCTTTGACCTACTTCTCTCCAGCTCCCTGCTTATCTTGGTCAAAATGGTTCCAATTCCAAAGGACTTCCATGAATTTGATTCCATCTTTTCAAAGGGGACTTGTAACTCTCAGCCCCACCCAAATTACCCAAAATAGAAAGGTCCCTTATTATTCTACTGACCACCACGGAAATAATTTTAATACTAACATGACAACTTAAATTTTAGGGGAGCAGGGGTCGCGGCGTCAGATCTTCTGAAAAGCATCAAGGGTCTTCCTCAGGGCTCGGAGGTTTTTTTGGCCATGGTCCACTAGCAAATTCAAGACTAATGGAAGTTATAACGATCTATGAAAAACTGACAAAATCAAGGGACAAGGATCAAGAAGACGAAAATCTAAGTTATGTATTTCAACCCACTTCAAATTATTTTCGATATTATCCTTATCCAGGTGAAGAGGATGCCCTCATGAAAGATGTCACAGCGGTAGATAAAGGTAAAGAAAACAGACATTTGGTCATACAACTCATTAATAATCTTTTTGCAGGGGTTGCCGATGACGAAGAATCTGCAAATGTGTTGGATTTCAACAAGTTCCGCAACATTCTACCTCAAAATTACTCTTACTTCTCTTCAAAAAGGGGACTTGTCCAAGGACCCACTCTAGATACAATAAGAAAATCCAATGGAAACGGAGTTTTTAAAGCGGAAAAGGGGGAATGTCCCCCTGAACAAGATTTACTCCTCAATTCAAAACATTATCTCTTTAACATGGTCAATCCAACCGAAGATGATTTGGCTTTTTTGGGCTCAAAATTCCATGTTCACGAACTAACCCTAAGAGACATTCGAGATCAGAGTACAGAGGAAAAAGTGGAAATTTTCAAGCACTACACATTTCTCTCTCTTAAACCTTATAATCTCAAAAATGACAAATCCAATGAATTTGACCTCAACATACTTCTATTCCCTGATTCCGCAATAATTATCCACTACTCTCAAAATCATTGGACAGGATTTCAAGATGTTTTAGGATTTCTCAACCTATTGTCATCATATGGGGCAACCGAATTGACGCCTGATTGGGTTCTTTTCTCGATATTCATCGAATTGACTCAAGATGCAAAATTCTCTGTAAAGGATCTGGAATCTAAAATTTTAAGTTTGAAAATTGCTGATGTTGAGTCGGCTATAAGAGAAGACAGTCAAAATCCTAATACAAGTATGAGTAAGGATCAAAGCAAAAAGGTTACAAAAGAACTCTCAACAGTGCTAACAAAGAATTTTGAGAATGAATTTGAAATTTATCAACTGAGAAGATTTCTCAAGCCCAAAATCAAAGTTTTGAAGGTAATTAGGGGATCCACATCCACTACTCGTCAATATACTGGACCCAGACCGCTTGTAATGGAGCTGTTATCCAAAACCAGGAAGGAATTTGAAGAGTTGTTGGAAGAATTACAAAATTTCAGTCATATTTTAGAAAGGACACAGGATGTTTGCCTTACGCTGGCAAACGTACGTCAAAGTGAAGAATCAAACCAAATGGGAAATTCTATGAAAAAAATTTCCGAAGTTGCATTGTTTTTCTTGCCATTACAAGCCCTCGCTGGATTTTTGGGAATGAACGTCAAAATTCCTTTTCAAGAATGGCCAAACACGCTTCCATTTTGGGGAATAATTATGTCTTCAAGTTTTCTAATCATTGTTTTCTATAAATTTAGTAGAGCTGCCTCTGCCAAGGTCTTTAAAAATAGAGGACCAATTTCAGCCACTAGAAATAATTTAACGCAATACAGCTTTAAAAAACCCAAACATTAATTTTGTTAAAATTATTTTATTGGCATGATTATATGCATCCATTTAAATGTTATATGACTCTTTTTACATTTTGAAAATTATAATCTATTTACAATTTTAATAATTGCTTACTTGAATTGAATACAAAATAAAATTGTCCAAATTACTGAAGTGTGTCCATTTTTATATTAAAAGGCGGAAATCATATTTTTCATGAAAAGTGAGAACAAATGCAAAACTTGGTTTTAGGTAATTGAAGTGGATGCATGTCCAGCGAATACGTTAATTTTAAAAATTTTGTCTCTATAAAAGTCCCTGAAATTCCCACGGATCCACTTGGCCCATTTGCTTTGGTCTCCATACTGCTATTGTCCGTTTTGATGCTTCGGCTCAAAGTAAATGTCTCTACAATTATTGTCAGTATAAACTTAAATCAGTAAAAAAATCTGCAAAAATTGTTGAGTACTTACCTTTTGAATGGGATGGAGAAGTTGAGATTTCATGTGACGTCAAAAGAACTAGAATTAATACAAACGTGACCATGATTTAGTCGAATCTAGATTTATTTTATTTGCTAGAAAAAATAGGTGGATTCCTGAATGTAACAATGACACTAAAAGGTGCCTCTATAAAAAATGTCAAATATTTTTACCTGGACCCTTTAGTATAAAAAGGGTTTTATTTTTAGCAATCGTATTGCTTTTTCGGGTCAGATTCATTTGTTTTTAGGTATGGAAAAGGTTTGCGTATGTTGTATATGTATGCATTTATACAAAAATATTAGATCCAAATCTGATTTTAATTGTTTATTTTTGGAATATTTCGGCCTCGTACAAATGCAAAAATTTAAATATAGCTCTAAAAACGGAAATTCGTTTGTAAAAGACATGGCGCATGTATGTATTTACATTGTCATTGAATATGATCACGACATGCACCCAAAAGCCACTGCAAACTACATATACTGGACTTTCCAGATGCATGTTTGTGTCATGCTAAATGCGATTTTTTGCTAATTTGCATGTCAATGTCACAGTTTAAAAAACGCCCAGGTCAAATGCGGATGGAAAATCTAATTTGCAATTTCATATTTTAATCTGCAAAATTAGTCAAAATGTCTCAAAATATATGCATTCATTTGAGAAAGTGGGGACTGTCTCTCTTTGTCTTAACCTTTACGTTTTTGTGTATTTGTGCAAATAAAAGAGTGGCCAGACGATATCGACCAGGGTATCCTTACGACTCTGGCTCCGGTAAAAGAATATTTGTTGACGACTATGGATCAACATCCTTAAGGGAGTCTGAGTGTCCAAATAGCACGGATGAAAATCCAAATATTGTTTTTCGAAATGAGTCGTATAATCCATATTTTTCCTTTAGCTGTTTAGCTCTTTATCCCATAACTGTTGACTTTGACGGAAATAAGGTATGCAGATAAATAGTTACCGCATGTAATACGTACTAAAATTTGCCAATATTTTTTAATTATCCGCTATTATTTCAGGCATTTCCTTTCAATGTGAAGAAATTTGTTGCAAATGCAAATCCATTTAACAAAACTTCCAAACCTTGTTTCATTATTAATCTGTTCAACTATGTAAATTTCGGTGGTAGCACGAGTCCTGTTGGCAATTATACTTGCAAAAGTTTGACCCAAAATGGGAAATCGAGTTCACTTTTCATTCATCTCCAAGGTTCCAAATTATACTTTTATTTCGGTTTACAATTAGATATGTTTTATTCCTTTGGAACTAGATCAATGGAATCGTTACACTTATTCTCCGGCTTCTTCTTTTAGCGTCAGATTAGACCAAAAGGTTTACATTAACAAGGACAATGTTAAGAGCTTTACAATACCCTGCATAGCAAATAGAGAAGCAATGGTCAATGTCACGCTAAAGAAGGCTCAGGAGGTAACAATTTGTAATAAGAAATATAATCTACAAGTACATAACCATATAAATATTTTAAGGGGACGGGAAATGAGATTGATGTAAATCATTTCGAGGGATTCAAGTCAACCTTTGACCCTTTTAAAGGTTTCGTTGTGGACTACGTGAAGCCTCCCCCCGTGGCCCCTACCACGATAGGGACAACACAAGCTCCAAAAGTTCCAAGCAATTCAAGCATCCAGATTCCTACCACTACAAGTCCCCCAATTCCAAAGAGAACAGATGTGGATGGGAAATATGTCTGTGTTGATCTGTTAACTTTAAATATGGATTCCGTCGAAGTCATCCATGAAGGTCAGTATAGCATAAATATTTCTAAAACTTGTTTTAATAAAAGACTAATTTAAAATTTAATATTTTTTTTAGACTATTTAGTTTTTCCAAATCGCACAAATCTAACATTTCCGCCAAGCGGTCAACTATCTTTTGAATGTTATTCTGGTACTCCAATATCCATAAAGAAGCTAGACGACAAACTTAAATTGGAAGAGATAAAAGGAACACCACGAAACGATTTGTCTCAACCTGGTTTCAAGTATGGAATAAAAACCACGTTCAAAACAAGCGATGCTTCAGCCAAAGGGGAAATAGCTTGCGTCGAAACGGCAACAGGAAAAAATCTATTTGTTTGGAGTTTTGATAATTCCTTGAGGTGCACATGCAAATGGAATTACACGGGGGGCATTGAAGGGTTAGACGCATATAACCGTCGTTATGGCTATTATTATGAAAATGAAGAACCGGAATTCGGAGAAACTCCAGAAACACCAAGTCGGCAACGTTTTCAAAGTGATTGGGCTTATTTTGAAAGTCCTTATCTTTACAGTGAACTAACATGTTCAAATCCAAAAGCGGCTCAAGTTGATTTTTCAATATTACACTGTTCCAATGATCAGGAGTGCAAATCATACAAGGACACTTGTGAAAAAGATCCTCAATATTGTGAAGGTTTAAAAGATCGTCCCTACTATTATGGCCCTGAAACAGAAGCACCCACAAACGGCAGTGTAACTCATAAAACCGTGTATCGAGCTGGGATATTGGAATGCAATGCTGACAACTTCATTTCAAACATCGACATTTCCACTGATTGGGATTTAAACATGCGTAAGCATCAATGTTCTATTTATCGAATCTCAATAACTTTGATTCTTTAGATTTCAATGAGGATTGGAAAAATAAACAAGGAGATGAAGTTCTTCATATAAGAGCGAGTGAGAAATTAGTGTATATTGGCGATAGGATGTTGTTTCAAGTATGTATATTATTATGTTATGTACTTATGTATCGTGTATGTTATCGTATGCATTCAGTGCACAGGTTCAAATTACCCCGTTGTCCATCCTGTGGTTTGGGCCTTTGAGTTTTCTGATAAGGAAGGAGGCTACAATGTTTCTGAATATGATTTTGGTGCGTCTATTAATTATCCAGATAAATGAAATGGCAACATCAGATTTTATATGTTTTTATATTAGACCACACAATGACTTACTACTACTCTGATAGACTTATGATGCAAGCATTCATGTTTGGCGCTTTTCGTTCAACTTACTTAACAATCCCAACTAGGAAAGTATCCAAACTATGGTGTTATGCTCCAAAATGGAACTTGACGGCTTCAGGAGATTTGGATTGGTTTAAAACCTCTATAAATTTGCAAGTTGAAGGTTATTAAGTTATTGTAATTTGATAGTCAATACTAACCAAGTTATTTTCTAAAAAGATGGAGAAATCGCTCCAAATCCTTTGCCGTGAGTGTTAAAATTTACCTCGTAAGTAATTTTATACTTTAGTTAAATTGTTTTTGCAGGTGTCCCAAGTCAAAATCTGCTCCTCAAATTGTCATGTACAGAAATTCATCTCTTTCAAAGCAAAGAGTACGGCTACCCCATTTAATTGATGGAAAAGAGGCATTTGTGTTTGATCCAGTTGACTCTGTTTCACTATATTGCATGGCAAAGTATCCAATAATTTGGATGAAAGACGGCATTAATGTACGTGATCCTTGCTATTGGTTCAAATTTAAACTATACAGATATTTCCATAATTTTGTTTAGATAACTGAAGACAGATCCACGCGAGCCAATTGTCGAAGGGACAACGGTGAAATTGTGATGCGTTACTTATACAAAAGTACACTATCTTTCCCAGTGAGTTCATTAAATGCCACCGGGAATTATAGTTGCCGTTCCATAACCCCAAATCAAGCAAGGACATCCTCCACTTACATTTACGCCAGGGGTTAGTAGTTGAATACAAAATATATAAAACGTTGAAACATTTGTATAAAAGGAATTTCTTAGGTCATCAAAATCGTACCACGTTCGTTAACGAAGGACACCATTATATAATTCGCCACAAATGGGATAACAGCTCCGAAAATTGGAACGATAAAAAATGGGCCACTCTTCCATGTAAACTAAACACTCCAAAAGAAACTCCATATTTGTTTATTGACAGGACTGACGAGGCAAGAATTTTATTTTTATTTTGATATTCACTTTGACATTAAATAATTTCTTCAGGATCGTGAAGAAACGGAAAGAGTATTTTTCAACAATGAATATTTGCGGTACAACTCAAAAGTGGGGTTCTCTGTTGACGTAACCTCCACAAAAGTTATTCGTGAGGACAAAACAGTGTTTTTCTGTTCAGATCACAAAGACGGCTCCTTCATAGGAGTTATGCTAACCTTAGAAATAATTTATGGTTAGGGTTGAAGATAAAAAAAAACATACGTTTAGCATCTGTTTAACCAAATATTTCGATATAGATGCACCTCCTGTGCCACATCAAAATGAAACTCTGACGACAACGCCAACACCGTCGCCAGTAGAAAATAAGACGACGACTGGGTCACCCCAAATCCCGGTAAACCAACCGTTGAAAACACAAAATGATTCTGGGGGCAATACAGGATTCATCGTGACCACTGTATTGCTTTGTGGATTTTGTGCAGCTTCTCTAGGAATTATCTACAAACTTTATCTAAAGATCAGAGGTTATGTATGTCGGGCTCAAATCTATGTAAATTGCAAGTGTACTTAAGTTTATTTCCTGACATAGGAAACAAGCAAGAGCTTGGAAATGAACTGGAGAAGGCCACAACAAGATGGAAACTTTAGCCACGGCGGAAACGGACATGTCCCTATTGACACGGTGACGCTAACCGAAGATGGTGACGAGTCGCTTTCCTCTGCTCAAACTCAAATAATCCCAAATATTTTGGGCGCTGAAATGCCAACAACCTTTGGGGATGGATTTGATACTGTAGTTTCAAGAGATACGAATGAGACGCCAACTATTCCTTCGAGCGTCAGCAATGTTGCAGAAGAAAATGAGAAAATTGTTTTTCCGTCATTATCTGAAATTGATTTTGGCTACAAGAAACTGTAGTGGTGTTTTAGATGACAATAAAATAAATAATGTTTTTTTTAAATAATAAATAGCAACATTAGTGAATGTATTTGTAGTTGGCTAAAAATACATAAACTCATATTTTGCAAGTTTCTAGTCATCGATCATTGTAAAATAGCATAAAAATTTCTTATATTTGTAAAATTGCTAATTTCCCATGCATTTACATAATGAAGTGAGACACAGCGTCTCAGACGCATATTCAAAATTGCCCAATCCGCGAAAAAAAGTTCATTCATTTTATCTTTCAAAAGTTCAGAAATTGGCAATTTTAAGCAGGCTATAAAAATGAGGACCAAAATTGGATACAATTTGCTAACAAACAATAAACCGCAAATAAACCCCAATAAATTAGGCCAACGGAGAATGAAACTAATTTTCTTTTTATTTCTCACTCTTGTCTTCAGTTTCTATTTTTATTACTCAGAAAATTATTTTGACAGATATGATAAAAGAATTGATTCTTCATCCAAAGCTTACATTTTCAAAAACCTTTTACGAAATGCAGGCCGAATAGAAGAAGAGGAAGTGCCAATTCCTCCTTCAGGCTTCCTTGTCAAAAATCAAGGATGTTCTATGATTTCCATGAATAAATTTGATAATTCAGTAAAGAAATTTTGGAAGCCAAACTACCATAAAAAGGAGTGTGAATCAAGTTTAGTCAAATTAGTGAACAAAAATAAATTAATTTTGGACAATTATACGATGGAAAATACGAAAAAGTTCGATAACATTGAGTGTTGTTACAGAGAAATTATGAGAGTTCAGCAAAATCCAGAAGATTACAATTTTGACGCTGATTATTCAGTCACGTAATAAATTTATTAGACAATTTTCCATTTGTTGCTTAAATTTAATAAAAATTATTCGGTTTTAGGTATAGCAATGACTGCATAAATATTCCAAAAAACGGTGTAACGCTGGAGAAAGAGAATTATGTCAAAATTGAATGCAGTTTAAAGGAAGAGTACAAAAAAGATCCGCTTTGGACAGATTTCCATGCAATTGTTCAACCTCCACAAAATTTGTCAGAACAAACCAAAGAAAAACTCAAGTTTTGGGAAAATTACAAAAATCATTCCAAAGATCTCAAAATGCCTCCAAGCATACTA
>JAQIXN010001362.1:0-19209 GCA_034698145.1 Proisotoma minuta
TTCACTTCTTGCGGTTTATGCTCAACTTTCTTCTTTTGCGGTTTTAGAACTTCTGGTGTTGGAATTTCTTGTTCCACTTTCTCTTCAGTTTCAGCTTCGATATCCGCCGAGGGGAGAGATTCAATCGGTTGTTCTTGTTTTGTGTCTGAGACATGTTTCTTTTTAATAATCTTTTGTTGTATTTTGTCAACAGCTTCCGATTTAATTTCCCCAATGTCTTCTGGAGCAACTGATACGATTTTTGCCTCGATTGATGCTTCGGCGGACTGTATATCAGGTTTCGGTGACTTTTTTCTCTGCCAAATTGGTTTCTTTTGTTCCGTTAATTCAACCTGAACTTGGTCCGTCTCTGGTTGACTACCTTCCACTCGTTCTTCAATGTCTGTTCTTTTTTCAATTTCAGAAGGAGTCTTTTCGACTTTCTTTTTTCTTCTCCAGATTGGTTGTTTCTCCTCCGTTTTTTCTTTTACGACAGTTTCTTTCGACTGATCTTCTTGCTTAATTTCCAATTTAACATCAACGCTTTGCTTATCTGCATCCCCGAAAGTTCCATCCAAGCCCTTGACATCCACTTTCACTCTCTCCACAGACGCAACTGTCATTTCTTTATTCTCTTCTACACTTTTCTCTGCTTTCTTTTTTCTTCTCCAAACATGTTGGCCAGGTTTCTCGTCCTCAACCGTCAGTACTTCAGGTCTAATTTCTACAGATTGTTTTTCTGCATCTCCAAATGCCCCCTCTTGGCCTCTGATATCCACCGTAACTTTCTCTAAGGTTGCATGAGCAGTATTGGTTTCTTCCTTTCTCTGTTCAGTTACAGTTTTTGTTTGCCAAGCTGGCTGTTGAGTTGTTGTTTCTTCTTGTGGTTCAGTTATTTCAGCCGTTTCTGGTTTAACGTCGACTTTATATTTCTCAGCATCCCCGAAACTACCTTCTAGACCTCTTACATGCACGCTGACTTTCTCTAATGTGCCAGTCGCACTCTCTACTTGTGTTTTGACCTGGACACTTTGTTGTTGTACGGATGCAAATGCCCCATCTCTCCCTTGTACATCTACCCTGACCTGTTCCACAATTCCAAATGCGCTTTGTGTTTCAATTCTGGTTTGTGTTTTGTGAGTTTCAACTTGACCATATGAACCTTCTGGTGTGTCTACAATTTCCCTAATTTCCACCCCATCGTCAAATAATTGTGTCCCCCGTGTAATGTGTTCTGCTTTGCTCTCGTCTGTTGTGTCAGTTTCTATAAATAATGTGCGGTACGTTTACATACAAAGGACAATAACACAAACAAATTCAAATGAGGACATTCAACAAAACACCACACATTACCTTGTTCTTGGAAAGACACACGACGTTTTTCCACAACAGTTGTTGTCTTCTTTTTCTTTGCAAACGCTGATTTTTTCATTTTCTTTTCTGTTTTTAAAAAAAATGAGAATATGAGTTTCAAGCTAGAAACATTAAATCATTTTAGTCAGTCTACAAAAATCTTGCGTTTGTTAGTTGAGATGCTGCTGCTTAATTACCATATAAATCTGGTATATCATCAAGTTCGAGGTGACGGATGTTGCCTAATAATGAGAGAGGTACATGCTTTTCATACGTTTGTTATTAGATTGGCTTGGATTTATTATGGTTCGCTCTTCTTTTTTTATCAAGCAACAAAAAACACTCCAACACAAAATCAACACATTTAATAAAAATTTTAATATAATGATAATAACAATGAACGAGATGATACCCTCTCTGGCTCCATAAACAGTCAATTCTGTGGATGTAACTTCATATCCCATAGAACTCTGGAGTTGGACCATATACTCGCCCTCGTCTGAGTGAAAGCTATGCAATTACATGATCATAAGAAAAAGGAAAATATAAACAAACCTTCAGGAAATATTTCTTCAATAACAAGTTGACTTGTATACTCGTCTGGATTTTCGATGCGAAATTCTGGTGTAGATTTAATGAGTTCTTTGGAATTTACAAACCATTTCACAATTGGTCTAGGTCTGGTTGGCTTTACACGAGTCCTTAGCCTATTCAATTTAAATTAAAGTTCCATATACAGTTGTTTAAATTATTTAAATAAATATCAAACTTACACAACTCTTTCTCCGTCTCTTACTGAGGTAATGGGTTCCAATTTTTCTACAAATTGAGGCCCACCCTCTTCAATCTGCTCACTTTCATCTTCTTCAAAAATGACATTGGACTCGTCTTCAGAATGAACTTCAGAAAACTCAGAGTCGGGAACATATGTATATGCTGCAAACAGATCATATAAAATAATTACTGTGTCCAATATTCAATTAATTAATGTACAATTACCATCCACATTAACTACAGATTTTGTTACTTCACTTGAAATTGTCGATTCAACTTTACAGATGTATTCGCCACTAAAATTTTGTAAAAAATTAAACCAAGTTGAAAAACTAAAAGTTTACAAGGAATTTTAAAATATACATGTATACCTATCTTCTGGGAATAATTCTGCAATTTTTAATGTGCAGACGCCTTCGTCTGTTTGATTGATAATTATATTCTTTGGTTTTTCTTTAATGAGTTCTCCATTTTTGTACCATGAGACAAAGGGGGTTGGTCCATGTGTCTTTTTGATCTGTTATATATAAAAATAATCATGAATGAGTTTTGTTTTTCATGGATATTCAATACCTGGCAGCAAAGAGTCACTTCATCTCCATCCATTAAGTTTACTACAGTTGGCAATTTTACTGCAAATTCTGGAGCGTACTCATCGATTCCTGGGACTACTTTGAAATATGCACTGCTACTGACGCTTCCATAAACATTTTCAGCTCTCACTGGTAATGAAAATTTGAGTTTTATTATTATGTTTAAAATAATAATAATAATAATTTTACATACCGGTATACTCTCCTTCCTCTGCATGTTTCATGAATAACACTGACTTGTTGGCTTCGGTGTAAATTTTGATATTTTCATTTGCCTCAAGTAACTCATCATTTCTAAACCACTGGAACGATGCCTCTGGTTTCCCTGCAACTTGAACTTGTAGAATATTTGGATGATCAGTGTACAAAGGTTTCTCATTCAAATGTAATCTGAATTTTGGACCAGAATCTTCCGTGGGTTTGTCAACAGTTCTCACAGTGCACGAGGACTTGTTTTTTCCTACACGAGCTTCCCATTTTCCAGTCGTTGTTTTCTCAGTATTTTCAATAGTCACAGTGCTTTGTCTGTCGTCTGTTTTAATTATGACTCCTTTCTTTTGCGAAACTTCTCTCCCGTTATGAAACCAATCTACTGAAGTAGCATCCCTTTTGGTAAACTCGACTTTCAACTCTGTTTTTGTTCCTTGCTGGGTCAGTTGAGATTCTAATGGTCTGACAATTTTATCTGGTAAATCTGCCCCCTTGTCTTGTATGACCAAAGGAGCTTCTGATTTGGTATAACCAAGTTGATTCTTCAAAACAACCTGTAATAAAATGTAAATATGTTAACATACTAAGTAATGGATATTTTTGGAATCGGTATTTCTATTTTGATTTTATCAGCTTGAGTGAAACAAATGCACACACACAAATGCCCTGTCATTATGAGCTAAAAAATACACCACAGATTTTTCTAAAAGTGGTAACCTATATATATATATATATTTATTATTGACTTACACTGTACATTCCACGATCCAATATTTCCACTCCTTTAATTTCAAGAGCAGTTCCAACAATACTCATTCGTTTCAAGTCCAACACCAACTCGCTTTCATCTTTCAGCCATTGAACAACTTCCTCTGCTTCATTTGTTGCAAACTCAAATCTCACGTCACCCCCCAATTTACAAACCTGTGGCTTCAGACCGAAGCTAAACATTGGAAGCTGCATTTTTTCTGGAGTCTTGATGCGAAGCAACTCTGTTCTTTCATACTGTCGTTTCCTTTCAAGTTGTTCATATTTGACTTTCCAGTCCAACTCTTCTGTCTCCTCAGTGGCCTCATCTCCAGGTTCCCTTTGTGGAACTGGTTTGAGCTCAACTTCCTCGAGCTGCTCTTTTGAAATCTTCCTTTTGATTGTTTGAGCCTTTTTTAATTGAAAACCAATAAATTCCGGTGCTTTGGACTCTGGCTGCATTTTATGCTTTTGTATCTTTTGCTTTTGAAATTTGGGTTTTGGCTGTTCTTCTTCAGGTTTCGGTTGTTCTACTGGCATTGTAAATTCAGATTTGTAAGTTTCTGGTTTTTCCTTCACTTCTCTATGCATTGTTGATTGTTCGGATTCAGGTACATCAAATTGTATAACATCAACTTTGTTTTGTTTGATGACATATTCAGTTTTGAATTCTGTGGTTTCTTCTGTAACTTCTTTTGGAGTTGGCTTTAGTTTGACTTGTTCAACAGGCAATTTCTGTTCAGGTTGTTGAACTAACGGCTGAGCAGGTTTTGGAGTTGGTCGTTTAAGTTGCATTTGTTGAAGCGGCTTTTCCTCTGGCTGTTTTTCAGGTATTTGCTGCGTTTTTCGAGGAGTTTTGACTTTCTGATCTACCTCTATTTCACAAGGTGCTTCTGGTTGTGTTTCCAACTCTTCAACTATTACGGGTGATACAAATTCGAGAGGTTGTTGTTGAGTTTTGTCTGTCTTGTCCCTCTTTTTCTTTTCTTTTGTTTCTTGAGGCTTTTCAGAGCTTGTTAATGGTTTGAGTTTTATTTGTTCATCTTGATCTTTTTCAAATTCTGATTTCTCTTCAACATGTTCCTCAGGAGAATAAAAGTCCAATTTTTTTTCTTGAACCACTGTCTGTTTATGCTTTGGGAGTTTTGCTTTCTCTTCCACTTTCACTTCGGGTATTGGCTTTTTGTGCAGTGGTTGTTCTACTGGTAATTTATCAACAGGCTGCTCAAGTTTTTCCTCTTCAACTTTAGGGGTCTCGAATTGGATTGATTGTTGTTGAACTTGGTCTTGTTTTTCTTTTCTCTTTTCTTTGTGCTCTTCAGCAGGCTTTGTTTCCTTTTTAGATTTGATCTTAGACTCGACTGGGATTTCAGTTGATTTCTTTTCTGGACTTTCTTGAGAGACTATGGGGGAAATAAATTGGACACTTGTATCTTGCACTTTACTTTCTTTGGTTCTAATTTTCTTTTCCTTGTTATCCTCAGATTTCTCTAATGGTAGTAGCCTTTTTTGTACAATTTGTGGGACTTCTTCTGTTGTTTGTTGGTCTATATCGTCCCTCCTTGTCTTTTCTTCAATTTCTTGAGGCTTTACAGTGCTTGCTAGCGGTTCGATTTTTATTTTTTCTTCCACTTCAGGGGCTGGCTGGTCTTTAATTTCTTTGTCGATAGTGGGAGATGCAAACTTAACTTCTTGTTCCAATTTAATGCTTTGCTTGTATTTTATAGTTTCTTTTGTTTCTTCTACTGGTTTCTCTATCGATTTAAGTTTTTTCGACATTTTGTCGTCTTGTTTTTCAGCTGGTTTCTCTTCTTGACTTTCTTGAGATATTGTGGGGGAGATAAATTGGACACTAGTCTCTTGAACTTTACTTTCTTTGTCTCTAATTTTCTTTTCCTTGTCGCCCTCAAGTTTTTCTTGTGCTGTTGGTAGCTTTTTTTGTACGATTTCAGGGACTTTTTCTGCTGGTCCTTTTGGTTCGTCTATGTGTTCCCTCTTTCTCTCTTCTTTAGTTTCTTTAGGTTTTTCAGAGATTGTTAATGGCTTGAGTTTTACTTTCTCTTCCACTTTCACGTCGGACACTGGCTTTTTGTGCAGTGGTTGTTCTACTGGCAATTTATCAACAGGTTTTTCCTCCTCAACTTTAGGGGACTCGAATTGGATTGATTGTTGTTGAACTTGGTCTTGTTGCTCCTTTTTCTTTTTTATGAGTTCTTCTTCAGGTTTAGTTTCCTTGTAAGATTTCATTCCAACTGGAGACTCTGTTTTTTGCATTACTTTTTGCTCCTCTTCCAAAGTGAGTTTTGGTGCTACAAAATGAGTTTCTTGTTCTTGTGTTTGGCTATCTTTCTTTTTTGGCTCTGTTGGTTTAGTTTCAGCCATTTTTTCTTGATGTTTTGGAGCTGTTATTCTTTCTTCAGGGGCTGGTTGTTCTTTAATTGCTTTGTCAATAGTGGGAGACGTAAACTTAACTTCTTGTTCCAATTTAATGCTTTGCTTGTATTTTATAGTTTCTTGTTCCTCTTCTACTGGCTGCTTCTCTGTTGATTTGGGTTTTTTCGACATTTTGTCGTCTGGTTTTTCAGCTGGCTTCTCTTCTTGACTTTCTTGAGATATTGTGGGGGAGATAAATTGGACAATTGTCTCTTGCACTTTACTTTCTTTGTCTCTAATTTTCTTTTCCTTGTCGCCCTCAAGTTTCTCCTGTTCTATTGGTAGCTTTTTTTGTAAGATTTTAGGGACTTTTTCTGCTGGTCCTGTAAGTTCGTCTTCTTTAGATATTTTTGGAGAAACAAGTTCAACTGGTTGCTCTATAGCCGCATTAACATCTTTAGCAAGTTTCGATATCGGTTGTTCTATTGTTTCCGGTGTCTTTGTTAACGCTGAAACTTTGTCGCTTTCTGTTGGTTTAAGCTGTGTTTTTTCTACTGCTTTTCGTGGCATTAGTTTTGCTTCCTCATCTAATGGTGTTGGAGATGCAAACTTTAATTCTGTTTCTTGTTTTATTGTCTGCTTGACTTTTGTCACTTTCTCTTGTTCAACTGTCTCTTTTGGTTTTGATAATTGTTTTGAATCTGGAGATGTAAGTTCTATTGGAGAAACAATTTCTTGGTCTTCCTTTTGCTTAATCGGTTTATCGGTTGGACGTTTGGAAAGTTTTGTTTCCTCAGCTTCCTCCTCACCTAAGGGATACGTATATTCTACGTGTCCCTCTTGGAATTTTACTTCCTTTTGCTTCTTTAGCTCAACTTTCTCTTCAACTGTAAGATGATGCTGTTCAGTTTTAACTTGTCCATCAGGAGATATAAATGTCATGACTTGTTCTGATTGCTGTGTTTTTACTTCCTTTGACTTTCTTTGGTAAATTTTCCCCAATTTTTGCTCCAATTTTTCCTCACTCGCTTGATTATCGGGTGATAGGGATTCAATTGGTTTTTGTTGTAATGCTTCTTCTTTTTCCTTTAGTTTTTGTGGTTGAGAGTCGGCAGGTGAAATGAATTCAACTTTTCTTTTTTGAGCGACTTCTTGACCTTTTAGTTTCACATCTTGATCTTTTGGATTGTCTCGTAGCTGTTCCGGTGTTGCCTTTTCAGTTGAAATCATGTCTGAAGATGCAAATTCAACCCCTCTTTCTTCTTGAATTTTGCTTTCTCTTACTTTCTTTTCCAGTTTTTTTGTTTCTTCTACTGTCTCTATTGGTTTGGTGGGTTTAATTGGTTTAAGATATATTCCTTTATGCTCTTCCATTTTTTGTTGAGGAATAGAGTCAAACTCTACATCCTCAGGGGACATTAATTGAACAACTTTCTCTTGCTTTGCGTCAGCCTTGTATTTGGCTGTTTTTTCTTGGGTTGCTTTTGGAATGTGAGGTTGTTGTTGAATCGGCTTTTTGACCATTTTTTCTTCCGTGCTTGGAATTAAAGTAGATGGCTCTTTTTCTGGAAAAGTATCACCGGTTTGTTGTATTTTCTTTTCTTGGACGTGCTTTCCTTTTGTTGGGCTCAATTTTTCAGAATCTTTCTCGGATATTTGTTCTTCAACTGGTAAGACGGACGGGCAAGTCTCAGACTCTTGAAATCGTTTAATCTCTTCCTGAGCTAATATTGGTTGCTTAAATTCCTCTTTTATAGTCACCTTTTCATCAGTTATAGCTTCGACTGGCGCAATTGGTGACACGAATTTAACATCAATTTTCTGTTTTTGAGTTTCCTTAAACTTTTGGGATACTTCCTGCTTAGCTTCCGAGAGCTGTTCTTCAACTTCATAAACTGGAGCATGAGCTGTTTTCTTTGGCCTTGTTTTTTCTGCCTCTGCGTATGGTACTTTTGCACTTTCATCAATTTCTGGTGAAACAAATTGCATCTCACGCTTATTTTTAATCGTTTGCTCGTATTTCATAGTCTCTTGCTCTTCTTTCATAATTTGGTCTACAGTGCGTTGTTCAGTTGTAAGCGTTGGTTTCTCCACTTTCTTCGTCTCGGGTGAAACTTTCACTTTGTCTTGGGAAATTTTTGGAGATATAAATTGAACCTCTCCCTTTTGTTCAGCATCAGATTTTGCTTGAGGTTCAGGGGAATGGAATTTAGTTTCTACTCCAATCTTGGCTGATACTTTCTCGATGTGAGTTTTCCTTTCTATCTGTTCTTGTGCACTGGAAAATGTCTGATCCCCAGTTAATTTACTCGGAGCTAATTGAGACGCCGCATTTTCAGTTTTTTCTTCTGTAGGTTGGATAGGCTGGGCAATCTTTTCTTGTTTTTTCCTTCGATCCCAAATTGGGCGTTTTATTAGCTGCTGTTCATCTTGAGGGGATGCAAATAAGATGGGCTGAGTTTGGAGAGTTTCACCTTCATCTGATACTTTTTCCGTTTGCCTAACCTCTGTCTCAACTTTTTCAGTCATCATTTGCTGCATCGTTGTTTCAGGAGACGTGAATGATAGTGGTTTCATTTGCAAGGCATCTACAACTCCCTTTGATGGTGCAGCTGTAACTGGTTCATCAGTTTTAATTTTTTGTTCTCGTTTCTTTCTTTCCCAAATCGGTTTTTTGGGTTGCTCTTGTTCAATTTGAGCAGTTGCTACTTGTGGAGAAGCAAACCGCATCTCTTGTTGCTGAACAGCGTCATCCTTCTCCTTTACTTTCTCTGGGGTCATAAATTTCATTTCTTGACCAATTGTTGCGTCAACTTTTTTCAGTGTTTCTTTTTGTTGTGTTTCAATTTTTTCTGTGTCAGTTTTCTCTTTCTTTATCACCATTTCAGGAGTAACAAATTCGACAACTCTCTCTTGTTCAACGTCCTTATTGTATTCTTTATGAGAAGCTTTCTCAACAGATTTTGCTTTCTGATCGCGTCTTTTTCTTTCCCAAATTGGTCTTTTTGGCTGTCCCTCTTCTTGAAGTTGCTCAATTGGAATTTGTGGACCTTGGAATTTAATTTCTTTTTCTTGCACAATATCCACTTCGTCACCAACGTTTGGAGAAACAAATTCTATTGTTGGTTTCAACCTTCTTTCCACCTTTTGTTTTGTTTCCTCTTTTTCAATTTGTTCATCAGTCTTTCCTGCTTCCTCAACTTTTGTTGTTTTTTCACGCTTTTTCCTCTCCCAAATTGGCTTCTTTATTGGTTGTTCCGTTTCTAAATCTTTAGAAGTAGGTTGCTGGATTTGTTCAATTGATTCTTCAGGGGAATGAATTGTTATTTTTTGATCAAGTTTTGAATCGACTGATTCCATTTTCTGTTGTTCTAGAGTAGTTTCATCCGATATTTCAAAAGGAACAGTTTTTTGCTTTCTTCTATCCCAAACAGGGCGTTTTTCTTCCGGTTTTTCAATGATTGGTTGACTTTTTATAACCGCAGCAGCTGAGTCTAGTTTAGCAGTCAGCTTTTTTGTTGATTTTAGTTCAACAGCTTCCAAAGTCTCTTTTTCAATAGCCTTTTCAGTATGTTTCACGGGTTTTAGTAAAACTTGTTCAACTTTCTCCTCAGCTTGAGGTTGAAATTTAGATTTGTCTTTCTTGGGCTGTTGAACTGTTTGTTCAGAAGGTTGTGCCTCTTTTAATTCAACAACAGGTTTTTCAAAAGGCTTAAGTTCAGTAGTTTCAGTCTCTTCAGCCGTTTGGGGTATAATTCCTTTCCCCATTGGTATTTGCTGTAAAGTGTCAACTTTCTCTTCTACTTTTGGTTTTCTTTGATATGTTGGTTGAGGTGTTTGTGCCTTATTTTTATCTTTTTGTTCTGTTTCAAGTGTGAGATCTTGTGCGCTTTCCATTGTAGTTTGTTGGCGCTGAGGAATTTCTTGGAGCTCCAAAGGTTGGAATGGTTCAGGGGATTGAGGTCTTTCTCGTGTTTCTTTTGGTGCATCAGGTGCAATTGGTTTCATTGTTGGCCTTAATTGAACTTGTCCAATATGTGGTTTGGCTTCTTCCACAGGTTGTTCAGGTCGTTTTGTGGGTTTTAGCTGAAACTGTGATGGCTTTGGTTGTTGCTCAGTCTGTTTACTTGGAATGTCTTTTACTTTTTGCTCTTTCTTTGTTAGGTCAGCAGATATTTTAACTTTTTGATGATCTTCATCAACCGTCTCTACTTTCTTACTTTCAGATGCAACTTGCTCAGATAGCTCGACTTTGGTCTTTTGCATTTCGGCTGTTGCAAAAGCACCTTCTTTTCCTTTAACTATCATTTGAACCATTTCGGCATCAGCAGTAGCACCGTAAATTCTGGCTTGTGCTGTTTGAGTTTCAAGTACAGCATCAGCCACAATTTTTCCTTTTGCAGTAGCAGAAGCTAATTCAGGGGTGGCTATAACTCCATGAATTTGTGCCTCCACTTTTTGAGTTTCGGCTGATCCAAGGACGCCTTCAGTAGTAATTTCTTCTGGTTGTTTTGAAGCAACATGTTTTTTGCCTCGCGTCCAAATTGGCTGCTTCTTTTCTTGCTCCCTCCCTTGAACTTTTACCTGAGCTAATTGAGCTTCTGCAGTGGTGCCGTAAATCTGTGCTTCCGATTTTTGGGTTTCGAGTACAGCTTCAGTGCCAACTTTTCCTTTGACGGATGTTTGAACCTTCTCCCTTTGAACATCAGCAGTCACTCCGTGAATTTGTGTCTCAACCTTTTGCGTGTCTACATTGGCATCAGCTCCCTCCAATTGAGTTTGGGGAGCTTTCTTTCCTCTTATCCAAATTGGGTGCTTTTGTTGAGGAGTTTTTTGTGATTCTTCAGTACTACTTGTCTCTTGTACTTTGACAGTTTCTGTAGGCTTCAAATCTACTTGTGTATGTTCTTTTGTGGTCTGCTGCTTAAGATCTTTCTTTCCTCTTATCCAAACGGCTTGCGTTTCCTCTGCTTTCTTTTCCTCTACTACAACATCTTTCTTTTTCCTCCAAGTAACTGAACTTTCTCGAAACGCTACAGACTCTGTTCTATCTTCTTTTATTCGCTTCATTTCTTCCTGAACCATTTTTTCCAACCTAAGCAAACTCTGATCTGTCATCTTTCGACCAAAAAATTTTCTATAAGCGTCTTTTTCCTTCTGTTCAATTTGTTTGATTTTTGCAGAATCTCTTTGCACAACCGCTCGGCCTACACAAAACGAAGGAGAGGAAATCAGCCTACACCGAGTCACATACAAAATGCTCCTTCGTGTGTACAAAGAAAGAAAGAGAATGCGCAACAATGAGGAACCAACACCAAAAATTGAGTACGTTATCTCATGGCAGTTTTTATTAATTATTTCTCTTTCTTTCAAGGAAGAAAATTAAGTTTAGGAGGAAAGGAAAGCAAACAGAAGAAGCATTTTGAATGATTTTTTTTAAAGACTAGTTACTTGTGACTGTGAGTTTAGCAGTTTGCTCGTGCGATCCAAACGAATTTGAAACTTTACAAGTAAAGTTCCCTGAATCTTCCTCAAAGCATTCTTTGATAATCAAGATGATAAACTTTCCTTCAGTAAGCATCTAATATAGAAGAATTAATTTTTGTAAATTTTTACTTGAATATTTATAGTCTGGTCATATACTCACAGCAAAATCTTCATTTTGTGGGATCAAAGCATCTTCCCGAAACCATTGAATTGATATTGGTGCCGTGCCTTGCAACATTTCAACCCTAAATTGAGCAGGCTCCCCTTCAACACATTCTACATCATCCATTTTCATAAGTTTAGGTGCAATTCCAGCACCTTTTGGAGCTACAAGATTTAGTTTTTTTTAAATTACATACGATATTATTTTATTATTGTTATTATTATTTAGTGTTTTCTTTTATGTTCAACTTACAAGGAGCAACGTTGAGAACTGTTTCGCTGGAAGCGCTCTTTCCATCTTGACCAAAAACTGTTACAGCATACTGCCCTTCATCCGCTCGGGAAAGTTGAGTAAACTCAAGTCCAAGAATTTTCACTGCACCAGAAACTTGGGTTGTTGGTTTTACAGAGTCGGAGGGTTGAAGCTCTACTCCATTCTTTGTCCACACTATTTTGAGTGGCTCAACTGCAATTTCAGTTCATCATTGACAACATTAATGATTTGTTATTAATTATTAAATATACATGATTTGTGTAATTTGTACCTCCGCCCTGAATTTGGACTTGAACTTTGGTAGGCTGGCCTTCAGCAGCCTTTGTTTCCTTTGCCAACGGTTTTAAAAGTTTTGGAGGCTGAGTTTGTGTAGCCACTGCTGAAGTTGGTTCAACAGTGACTTGGCAGTCACAACTTGCTTCTCCTGCCGCATTCAAAACCTTAAAAATAAACCAATTAGGTGAAAAAGGACAGTTTAGACACTAAACAACTGACCTTTATCTCATATGAACCATCATCCTCAGGGGCAACATTGGTAATCGTGAGGGCATAACGCATATCTGCAAATTCCTGAAGCTTAATTCTGGCAGACGGGGTTAATTTGACAGAGTTCTATATGAAAAGATTTAATAATTTCAATAATTGAAAACATATAATTCACTTATTCTTTTAACTTTAATCAATTAGTAGACGTCAATACCTTTATCCAATGAATTTCTACCGGTTTTGAAGCAGAGATTGCACACTCCAACTTGAGAGTGGATCCTGCTTTCACTTTTTTGTCATCGATAGTTTTTGTGAAGCTCGGGGGATTTATGCTTTTAGACACCCGATGACTTTTCTCTTCAACGATCAAGTTGGCAGAGCATTTGGCTTGTCCTCCAGGATTTTCGGCAATAACAGAAAATAATCCGGAATCGCTATCAAAGACCTAGTCGCAAAGTAATTATAAATATAGTGTTGTCTAAAATACTGTAAAAATAGACTTTAAAAAAAAATACCTCTTTAATGATCAATGTTGATTTAAACCCGAATGTGTGAATTTGGAAATCTTGCGAGTCTACAATTTCAAAGTTTTCTCTCATCCATATTATTCTTGGTTTTGGATCTCCATCAAATTCTACATCGAATCTGGCTTCTTCCTTTTCGAACACACGACAAGGTTGAATTTTCTTTGTAAATATTGGAGCCTTTTTAAACTTTGGCTTCCCATCAACAACCCTTTCAACTGTCTTTTCTCCATGTTCTTTTTCCGTTGTTTCTGTTTCAGTGATATGCCGTGTTATCTCAGTGTCTCCTTCCCTTTCTTTTTGAGTCTGTTTGCTCACATGAGTAGATACTTGTTTTTCGTGAGATTCGGATTCTGAGGGCACAAGGGGTTGTCTATCCAACTCTTCTTTTTTCCAAGATTTAAGCTTGACATCTTTGTAGCCAACTCCTTCGCCATCTTCCTCCTCCGTTGATTTGGCAGTATTAAACACTTGACTAATGTCTTTCTTTGTGACTTTTTGTGCTTGTTCCAAAATTGCTTGTTTCCCCTTGTCAATTTGACCTTCGTATACTTGGGCGGCCGCTCTAGCAAGAGTTGGTTGCACAGGCTTCTGTTTCCCTTGATCACGAAGCCTTTGTTCTTTTGTCACTTGCCCTTCTTCAAGATCCTTTAGTTTGGAGTAGTCCAATTGCTTGGACTTTGCTTGCCACTCGGTCTCTTCTTCTTCCTTCACTTTGTACTCTCCTTGCTCGTTTATGTGGAGTTGAGTTTTCTTGTTACCCAACTTTTCTTGGAATACACGCTCAAGGTCCTCGTAGCGATCCTCTTGGTATGTTTTAAGGTCGAGGTCGTACCACGCTGTTTAGTTGTTTGTCAAAAATTTTGGGACAGCACAAAACACAACGAATATGCGAGAAAATAAAATAAATCGAGACAGAGACATATGTTGTAGACGACACGATTTAAGAAGCGGCGGACATGGAAAATTAAAGAAAAAACGACAATTCAATAAAAAAGAAGAGCGATATACTCTGTTTCTTAATACAACAAAATCAGTAAACTCACGTCTTGGAGAATTTTTCAATAATGCCCTGTAGTCATCATGTCGGTTTTTCACAAGCAAGTTTGTGAAAGCATAGGCTTCTCCTGTGAAGAAAAAAAAACAAGAAAGTAGACACATCATAATATGCCTATTAAGTAACAATCAAATACCTGCTACATTTTTGGCAATAACTTCAACCTGCAATAATAATAAAGTTTGAGAACTATTGCTTTTGCCTTGGCTCCTAAAAACAATTACTAAGAGAAATTTAAGAGATTTGTTTAATGGAGTACTCGGATGATATTTTTCAAAAAAGTTAGACTTTATTAGCTCAAGCTTTCGAAATCGAAACACTACTAAGAGCTAAAGCCTCGTACCTTTCCGTTATCGTACATGCGTGTACGTGGTATATCAAGGTGCCACATTCCATCATAAGTTAGTTTGTAACGAGAACCCTGAAGAAATATGTAGCAATTTAAAATATACCTTTTCATTTGCAGGGTCATTAAATTATTATTAATAGTCACCACAAACAGTTCCGATTTTGATGAAGCTTTTTGAATTTAAGTCATTGTTAAGGTTAGATTGTGCTGACAAATTTCAATTTAAATCTACATTTCGTTATTTACAACAATATATTTACCTTTGCTCCAAACAAGATAAAGTTTTTGTCATATAAAAATAAGATACATATGTATCAAGATCGGAAATGTAAGAGCAACAGCATCGTGTTTTAAAATAAATTACATTCATGACTGTTTTCCCATTGACAATCCAAAGAACTCGGGGCCTTGGATATCCCGTAACTCTGCAACAAAATTTAGACCACTCCCCTTCCCAAACTTCCACTGGAGTTGGTTTTGTAACAAATACTGGCGCTTCTCGCTTTCTCTCGGTCAATTCTTCCATTTGCTTTCCCTTCATCCAGTTGGACTCGATTTGTCTTATTTTATCAATTGATTGCATTCCTTTGGGAAGTTGAGATTCATAGATAATGTTTGGCTTTCCTGTCGTCTTAATAACAGCCCGTGTCTCATCTGTCCCATAAAGATTCGTTGCACGACATATATATTCGCTAAAATTTCAATGAATAGTTAAAATAATCTGCATTATAATAATTATTTTTGTGTATATAATTTACCCACTATCCTCTGGAAATACCCAATCAAAAAATAAACCCACAAAGCCCTATGAAAGAGAGTTGAAAAATACATGTTAAAGTGATACCAAAAAAAATAATTGCACTATAAGCATGTTACCTGATCATAAATTGGTTGTAAACGATTTTTCATGCTTAATGGTTTGTTATTAAAGAACCATTCGACTTTCATATTAGGATCTCCGACAGGTGCCAATTGGCACTCGAATTTAGTGACATCCATCTCTGTCAGTTCAGTGTGACTTTGAATTTGAGTGACAAATCGCGGAGGCTGCTTTTTGTCAGCATCATAAATGTCATCTTCTGTCAAATGAACTTCTGACGTGTATTTCTTGATTGTTGCTTCCATTTGTACTAGCGTCTCTTCTTTTTTCATTCCTTTAGGCATTTGGTTCTGGAGAACAATTGAAGGTTGACTTTTACATTGTACCGTACAAACTGTTTTGTCCTCTCCTAGCTTGTTTACAGCTCTGGAAATTAAAATTAAATTTGTATTTTCATAGGAATTATTGCTTCTTAGCTCGCCATTCTGGAGAAGCTATAGCTCTCGTTGAAGCCGTCCATCTATACAAGTTTTTGGCTTTATTTTCATACAAATTTATATGGAATTGAAGTTTTTGCTTGTGTAGACGCAGTTTAAAATGCTAAGCATTCCTTTTTAGATGGCGAGCTATTTTGAACAACGTTTTATATACATACCGACAAATATATTCACCAGCGTCTTCCTGCATTAAAAAAACGTTAATAAAACAGTCAGGAATTTAAAAAACTCATATATTGATTCCTGGTTCCAAGATAGGAAATGGAAAACAAAAGGTACAAATCAATAAAATGCATGTATTATAGACTAGACCTATCTAAAAAAACTTACTTCAAGTAAATATGAGGTCCATGAAAATTGCATTTATATAAAATTAAACTACAGAGAAGTGTGCAAATAGCCCGAGTCCGAGATTTGTTTCACTCCCAATCTCTAACTTTAAAACCTAACCTTACCCAAATTAACCACAAACATATTTAGATAGAAACAGTTTTTTTGCCCCAATTCAATTTTTCCAAGATTTAATTTCACCAAACCTATTTTAGACACTTCGAAAAAGGGTTCTGATGCGTAATATAATCTTAAGAAGTGTTTTATGTACAGGGTCACACAGAACTTTCGATCAAACTCAGCAACGAATTTCCCTTGGTTTCATGGTTCCCTTGACCGAAAGATCTGTGTGACCCTGTACATAAAAAAATGTAAAAAAACAAAATATTTTTGATTGTCACAGAACATTTTTTGCCGTTTTCTCGAACCCATTTGATTTTTTAAATTTGAATAATCATATATCGACTTAAATCATCGTTTTAAACCGTTTCAAATCAAATCCGGTCAAATTTAGGCATTTTTGGTTTTTACCCCCATACCCATACCTTCACCATTCCCAAACGTTGGGCGAAATTGGCTCATTTAAGAACTCGTCCTTACTTTTGGCCCATACTACATCCCTTCAAAATTTTATCCAAATCGGTTAAGGTTTACTCGAGTTATCGCTTGGACAGACCGATAGACCGACATTGAAGATTCTATAAGACCATTTTCATGGGCCTAAAACTAAAACACGGCGTCACTACTATTGACTAATTGATACAAAAAAAAGATTATAGGTTGCGTGAATTTATTTGAAAATAACTATATTAATAGAAATAGAAACAACAATATTATTTAATTAATTAATAACATAAATTAATGAATTTCACTGGTGTCTGTAATTAATCCAGAGTCTGAAAATTAAATTCAAAATTATTAAAGATATATAATTCACATGTTCATATTAATGCTTACAATAATCTCGCATTTTTTGTCATCACCCCTTAAGCTATTTTTCAAAACAATAGCCTCTTCTTTTTGAGGAACACCTAAATAAAAACAAAAGAATAATTAGAATTTTAATTACATGAACAGCTTTAATAATTACTTAAATTTGTGTTTTTTCATTTCAATGTTTAATTTAAATGTTTTGCTGCATGAAATGCATTTTAACACTGGCACATTATTTTCCTTGTCCTGTCCCTTCTTGATTTTCTTTGCAAGAAAATTGACGGAAGTATTCTTTTTATATTCTTCTGGATGTTCTCTTTCTGAGTGGTATTGAACTCCTCCAGGTGTAACAAATTTTTTGCTACAAAATCGGCAATTATATTTGAATGTTGAAGGTTTATTTGCTTCTATTGCGACGGCTGCTTCAGTCAAAAGTTTTCGAGCATAGGGTTGAGGAAGCAAGTTATCTTCTATTTTCTCTGGATGAGACTTTCTCACGTGCTCTGCTACGCTACATTTCTTTCCATACTCGCGATTGCAGAAGACACATTCAAATCTGTCTAGAGATTTTGGACCGTGGACACCTTTGACATGCTCCTGCAACAAATGTTTGGAATGAAAACTATTTGGACATAGTTCACACTGGAATTCCTTAACGGGTTTAACTGCTTTTGGTGTCGAATCAGCAGAATGATTTTTCTTCATGTGTCTTTTAAAAGAAGATGCAGACTTGTAAGATAACTGACACAGAGAACAAGCAAGGAGTTTGTCAGGATGAACATCTCTAATATGGAGATTCCATATACCGATGGAAATGAAGGATTTTTCACACATGGTGCACTGAAATTTTTTAACTGCATCATGTGTTCGCTTCAAATGACCATCTAATTTGTCCTTTGTGTTAAAGGTCATCGAGCACCTATCACACTTGAAAGATCCGGAAGCATTATGATTCTTAACATGTATTTTTAATTCGCTTGGAGAATGAAATGATTTTCCGCAAATTTTGCATCTATAGGTCCCTTTGTGAATTATCATGTGTATTTTAAGGGATCTCTCTTGCAAATAATCTTTTCCACACTCCAAACAAGTGAATTTTGAAGCGGTATGTTTCGTTAATTCATGATGAAAGTCCAAATGGATTTTCTTTGGGTAAACAACTCCACATTTTTCACATCTGAAGTCTGATCCAGAGTCATGGATAGATTTGTTATGCATTGCAAGTTCCAGTTCGTTCGGAAATTGTGCTGGACAGAATTCACATTTGCTGTGGAACTTATAATGTCTTTCAACTTGATAGGGGAATTGAAATTGATAGTCACAGATTTCACACTTGCTGTGTTTCAGAATATGCTGTAGAAAAAGTCCTCTTGTTTTGAATTCTGCTGCTTTACAGTATACGCATCGATATTCCCAAAATCGATGTTTTCCATGTTGTTTGGCATGTGTGGCTAAAGCAGACTTTTTTTCAAATTTCATACCACATCCTTGGCCCAAACACTCGTATTTCTTTTCAGATGGATGAAATGAACTGAAATGTTTTTTTAATTCTTCAACTTGTCCGAAACGCTCTCCACATTCAAAACATCCATGAGTTTTGTTTTCTGCATGAATTTGTTGATGGCCGTCCAATTCATTTTGTGTTGAAAATGGTTTATCGCAAACAATGCAAGAAAAGACAATCCTGGGATGTTTAATTTGATGATGAATGTGTCGTTTGAAGTAGTCTGGAAACTTTTCATCACAATAATCGCACTTGTGGATCGAGGGTGTGCAGTTGTCCAATTCTTCATGCGCAATAAGCGAAGCAATATCTTGAAATTTTGCATAACATCTGTAGCATTGATGGTTCTGGCCATGTCCAATTTTCACATGCATTCTTAAACGATGTTGAGTAAGAAATGCAGATCCACAATCTTTACACTTCCAAAGTTTTTCCCCAGTATGAATTGCTTGATGATATTTAACAACACTCCAGCTAGCAAATCCTTTGTTGCATAGAGAACAAATTGGATTTGTCCTGTAAAAAGAAAATATAGTTTCTTTATAATTATGTATGCTAAACTTAATTACTTACTTGGACGGCTTTTCATCTTTGGGAACATCTGGGCCTAACTCATGCAAAATGAAATCCCCTTGTGGTGGTTGGAAGTTTTTGCTCCATGGACAAGTATCTGGATACGCAGGCACACAATCCCTTGGACGTAATTTGAATTCCGGTTTAGAGTTAGGTCCTTCCGGTCCATAATTTCCAAGAGCTG
>JAQIXN010001363.1:0-19187 GCA_034698145.1 Proisotoma minuta
GGCATTTCCTTCCCCTTGGTCTCAATTGGGAGAAGGATGGAAACAATTGCAGCCAAAATTGCGACAACGCCGTAAACACCGGCTGCCAGTGGCACGGATTTCTTGTAAATTACCTGGAAATTTAAAAATATACATAACTTGGCTAGAAATGTAAAAGATTAGCGTCAATTAAACATTTATTTAAATTTTGAAAGAGATTTGCCAAACAGATTTTTTCTTCTTGCTTTGAAAAATGTCGGAATAATTGGTAAGTAAACTGTTAATTTAACTAATACATTTTTAACATCAAAACTAATTTGAAAAAAATTATTATTACAATTTTTAGATGTAAAACAAGAAATGCCAAAGCCCAACGCCGATAAAATGTTTTCAAAGGGTTTGGTGGGCTGCTTAAAAAATAGATAAAATGTTGTCGATGAATAGCAACCATCAATTTAATATCTAATTGGTGAATTCCGTTTGCTTCACTTAAAGTTGCTACAGATAATTAAAATTAAATTATTAGCTATTTTAATATCACGGATGGGCTCGAATCCATGCAATTTATTCATACAAAATTGTACGGGATTGAAAATTTGGATTTTAATCAATGCACGTTATTTTTCATGTTAATTTTTTTTTTTTTTGTGAATTTAAAATTTCTACAAAATACAAAGTTTTTTGCTCATACGGTTTTGTCTCTCGATCTTATATATTCACGGGCACGGTCACGGTCACGAGGCCGGGAAATGGAAATAGTTGACTGGGATCCCGGTTTATAATGAAATTTGTTGAGGAGCGCAAATATTCCTATTAAATCTCTTATGAATAAAGCTGTCGTTAATTTATTAAGCTCATTCTTTAGCTTATCCGGCTGTCTGTCTGTCTGTCAGTAAATTCTGAGGCTGCAACGTTACAAATTCCAATGTCATGTATTTTTGAGCCGAGTTTTGTTGACTAATTGAGTTTTCGTTTGCTGTGAAGTGACTGCTAATGAAATAAAGTTTAATGAAACAGGATTCAATGAGTTTCGTAATTTAATTTCTCCTTTCTCTTATAAATTGCAGCCTCTGTGCGTGTCACTCAAAAGCATCAATTGCCTTCTTTTGGTCACCGTCACGCCGCAGGCCCTCCAGGACCCTGTCTGTCAAGTCCATGTGCAATGTCCTTCAATGTCCTTAAACCAACTCTGTTTAGCTTCTTAGAAATCAATAAGCTCTATTAATAAAATTAGGTTCCAATAAAACGTTGAAAATACATAGCTCGCCATATAAACAGAAATGCCAAAAAGCTTCAACTCGAAACCCATGTTTAAAAAATCCTGATGTACCATAAAAATGTTATATGGATTAAAAACCAATATTTTGTATGGGACTCGTGTACAAAAACAATGGCTGTTGAGGTAAGAGGGGCTAATAATAACTAATTCGGATATTAATATGACTGAATAATTTTAGAAGCTATTTTAGTCCATGTAAATATATTTTCTAGACAATGTATAATATTACCCATTAAACTTAATCTATGTAAATTAAAGGAAAAATGGGTAGCTATCCAAATAAAATGTAATTTAATCTATTCCTTTGCTTAGTTTGCATTTCTTGAATAAATATATTGGAGGTTGGGATTTGTAGGAAATGTTATGGATGTATTGTTATTTGCTTATTTCCCTTATCTCCAACCATTTCGAGATTAAATAAAATAAATGGTCACGAGTACTGAGCAAAGCTAAATTCAGTTAAACTTTTACCTTTTAAACAACTTGCTCCACTTTCATTTTACGTTTTTATATTTTTACCCATTTTAAAAATGTTTACCGAGAAATCCAAACTGGTTGAGAAACGGGAAAATCCATTTTATGGAAGTTACAAAGAGAACAGCATTTTGGAAGAGATCCACTGGCAAAATAAGTATGACTTTTTTTAATACAACATGATTTGTTAATGAGTGTCATGTCATGTCTGTAGACGAAAGAGACAACAATTGGCCATGGTCTCCGGGGTCATCCTGATTCTGGTCATGTTGGCAATCGGGATAACGTTGGCCATCACTTTGCCCCCGTTACTGGACATTGTGGCCTTGGATCCGCCTGACACTGACGAATTTCTAGGCCCTAGTCCTTCACTACTTCTCAAGCTGGAAAATGGGGGTGTGGCTTCAGATTCTGATATCTGCTCTCAAATGGGAAGGTGGGATATTTTGTATTTATTATGCTGCGGCATTTCGCAACTTTAATTTTGTAGGGATATTTTGGAGAACAAGTCTGGTTCTGCGGTGGACGCGGGGGTGGGGGTGACGCTGTGTCACGGGGTCACGGTCCCCCAAAGCAGTGGACTTGGGGGAGGTCTGTTCATGGTCATCTATGTGGACGGGGTGAGTCACGTGGTCAATGCTAGGGAACTTGCTCCCTCCAATGTGGATCCTCAAGGGTATGAAAACGAGCCACAAGCTGCACTCAAAGGTAATCACGAAAATCCAATTCAATTTAGCCTTTTGTGAATCTTATGAATGGAATTGCTCTGCTTTTTGATATTGATGATATTTGATCAAATTGGAGGTTTCGGTTTTGTCTGCATCTATTTTTATTCATTGCCTATCGATTTTACAAAAATAGTAAATGTTCAATTTGGATTCCAAGTTGTGCAAGTGAGCTAAAATTTCTCGAGTCTAAAAATGTCACTTTCCTTACTTTTTTATTTGAATGCTAATTTTTACTATATTTCATCAAAATGAAACACATTTTTTTTTATTACTACTTGTTTTCGACTTCTGACCTTTGTTGATTAGGAGGACGAGCTGTGGGTGTGCCCGGAGAACTCGCAGGACTTTGGGCAGCCCATCAACGATTTGGAAATGTGGCATGGCCAGAGCTCGTGTCCCCTGTGACCAAGTTGGCTCTTGACGGATTTATCGTCGGTCCCCATCTTGCAAAAACGTTGAAGCAGTACGAACAAACAATTAAATCGGACCCCACACTAAGGTTAGAAAGTTATACCTACTCAAATTGACATTTTACAAGTCATTTTTTCTAGTTTATAAATATTCGGAGTATCGCAAAGTTTTTAAATTTTATTATAATTAATTTCGAATTAACCCCAACAGCAGTCATATAATAGTTAAACTTTGTTAAACGTTTTCAACAGCTCTGAATTTGTGGACCCTTCAACGGGACTTGTTTGGACTGAAGGCTCCCTGTTAAAAAGACCACGACTTGCGGCTACGCTCCAACAACTCGAAGTCGACCCCATTTCCAAGTTTTATAATGGAACTCTGGCGTCAGAAATTGTCAAGGAAGTTGGAGACGCCAAGGGGACCATCACTCTGGGGGATTTGGACAGCTACAGGTAATTTTCATGCAATATTTAGAATCAAGTTCTCAAATAAGTCACAGTTTTTTGATTTTTTGCATAAAAGAAGCAAACTGGATAATTAAAGAGGGTGTAACAGACTGTGACTTTAATAATTTATTTTCCCAAAATTCGATACGTCATCAAAAGGATTAATCCTTTTACTTTAAGCCGCAAAAAAAATTGTGTCCCATTTAATTTGAGGTCAGGGTGTGTGGTCGACCTCTGGACGAAATTAGAGCCCAAAATCGAAGGATAATAAGACAAAACACTATGGTAAAAAAAGGTTGACTATGTATTTTGATGTGATTTGCAGTGTGTCATGGGACGATATTTTTGAGTACGGTCTGACAGGGAACATAACCCTGCTGACGCCGTCCCTTCCCTCAAGTGGCCCTGTCGTTGGGATGGCCCTCGGAATACTTCACACCTTTGGGTACTTTGGCTAGTTTTACAAATATTCAAGAATTCCATCCTAAGAAGGCTCTTTTATGATGTTTTAGGAGAAAGAGTTCTGTAGATTTGGATTTGTTGGAGAGAGGGGCAGACGAGCATCTTTTGGCCGAAGTCTTGAAATTCGCCCACGCCCACAGAGCAATGATCGCGGACCCAGATTTCACGGACATGTCAGAGGTCAGCTTACTTAAAAATCCACTACTAAATGTTGAATGTTTTCTTCCGAGAACAATAATATCTAGAACAAAGAATAACTGAGTTCGGTTTTAAAAATTTTCCCCATTGGCAAAATCCCCATATTTTCAAAATAGTCTAAAATTCTAAAACTAACTAAAAAAGCTACTCTTTTAATTAAAAAGAAGAGTGCAGGGAAAGATTGCAAACTTGAGCGTCGTTCACGAGTTTTTGTTAAATTGGGTAGCCTTCAGTTGTAACAGATTAGTGGTTTAACTGAGCGCTTAAATTAATTTTAGCACTTAATTATTATTAATAATTTATTAATAGAATTTAACAATTTTTGCAGCTATTGGACCAATTGAGTTCTCCTTCATACGCCGCAGAATTGGGAGCGGCCATTGACCCCTATAAAACGTTTTCGTCGCCAGAGCACTACGGAGGGATTTATACGGTGGATGTCAAGGATCAGGGGACGTCACAAATTTCCATCCTTGGACCAAATGGTGACGCCGTGTCCATCACAACTTCAATTAACCACGGGTATATATATATATATTAATTACAATTAAAATGCCAGCTCCCAAAAGTAATTTTGTTCCTCCAGATTCGGCGCAGGGTTCATGGGCGCGACGACAGGATTAATTTATAACAATATAATGGGAGATTTTTCCATTTCAAATGCCAGCGACGTGTTTGGATTGACGGCCAACGAATTTAATGGAATTGAGCCTGGAAAACGTCCTGGAAGTTCAATGTCCCCCATTGTCCTTCTAAATGACCAAAGACAGCCTGTTCTGGCCTCTGGGGGCGCAGGAGGGGAACAAATACTCTCCGCCGTCATTTCAGTAAGTTTTCGTTGATTCTTTCTTTCTCAAATAAGTTTTCAATTCTATTCAATTCAAAAGTTTTAAATTCTGTAGTGACCTTATCTGCGGTCAGGTTTAAAGTCTTACTAATTGATGTTGTTTTGTGTTCCAGACGACATGGCGTGCCCTGTACCGAAACCTAGACATAAAACAGGCCATCGATTATCCCAGAATAAGCCCACGATTCGAGCCGCAAGAAGTTCTCTACGAATACGGATTCCCTGCACCACTCGTCGACGAACTAAGACGCCGAGGCCACGTCCCACGCCGTGTCGACACTGTCCCAAGTACTCACCAATACATTGGCGCCGTAAACGCCGTGTGTCGAACTCGAGAGGGAGGGCTTCTACTTGCAAATGCGGACTCTAGAAAAGGCGGAGACTCAGCTGGATATTAATATTGACGCAAAGGCCAAGGTCATGACCTCAGTTTGGAATAAAGTACTCAAATTAAGTTAATTATAAATAATTTTCGTCGTTTATAAGATTTGTATGCACTGCACTGCAAATAAAATGTGCAATGACTTTTGAGTTTTTTCGATTTTTTTTTATTAAACCAACAATTAAAACTTCAGACTTAATATCCAGAAACTCCACCTCCTTTGCGAAAGTCTGAATTTGCAAGGATGCTTCCATTAGCAATTCTTTGGATTCCGACAACGACGGACGACCCCGCAGTGGCATTCACAATGTGTTGCTTTTCCTCAAATGTGGTCACGTATTCGGATGGAAATCCGGGTTCGTATTGAAGCGTCATTCCGTACAATTGGTGATGAAGTCGGGGAGCGTCAATCGATTCTTTTATGTCCTGACCAAAGTACAAATTTCGCATTGCGGCCTGAAAATTGGAGTCGAAAAACGTGGTGTCCGGATAACTGCACCCTGGAAAACTGCACAAGCGGAAAACTGCGCCCACAGAAAAATTTAAGCTTGAAAATACAAATTGTAAAGGATACGCCACTGCGCCAAACCAGCCCACCAAAAGGGAAAATGGTTAGCTTAGGTTAGGTTAATTAAAAATTAAGTATTGGCATATCCTCTACAATTTGTATTTTCGAACTTAGCTTTTCGGTGGGTGCAGTTTTCCGCTGGCGCAGTTATCCTAGATTCGCAAAAAGTTGGTGTTTCAAATATTAGCGTGAAAACTTACATAAGCGACAGACGTCGTGATTTGCGTGCCGCCAGCCGCCCCAATCACAAGTTTGACCTTTCCCTCGGCATCCGTGAAAATTGAGGGAACCATTGAACTGACGGGTCGCTTTCCGGGCATTATAAAATTATTAGGAGACGGAGGAACCAGAAAAGAGTTTGTGATGTTCGGGGCAGAAAAATCGTCCATTTCATCATTATAAATTATTCCTGTTCGAACTGAACGTATTCCAGCTCCGAAATAGAGATTGATTGTGCTCGTCACTGAGATTGCGTCCCCGTTTTCTCCAACAATGGACACGTGAGATGTTCCATGATTTTCCGGCTGGTAAAATTCTGCTCCGTAATAATCCACCGTGTTATTCGTCTTCGCATCCATGATTAAGGAGCGGATTGAAGAAATGTAGTCGGAGGATGTTAGATTCCGAATTAGCTGAAAAATTGAAAATGTTTCGCAATTTTTCAAAAGTTCTAGGTCGTAAATTTCTAGGTCCAAATGTTATGTGATTCCGTTTAAATTAAATTACAAAAATTAATTTAATTTAATACCTCTTCAACTTGGTCAATTTGGTCAGGATGTCCAACTTCTGGATCTCCCAAAAATGTTCGTTTAGCGAATGCATGTTTCATAGCTTCCACAAATCGATGATAATTTAACGCCGATTCGTCGAAATCTTTGAGTACTTCTGGACTCAAATCATAGCCATCCATCAATTGGAGGATAAATGACAATAAAAGTCCACTTCCTGGGGGTGGGGTAGTGTAATGCGTCACTCCATTGGACAGTGTCGTAACCAAAGGCAGTGGCCAACTGACGCTGTAGTTGATCATGTCGTCGTAAGTCATGACTCCTCCTAGGGACGCTAAATCGTCAACAAAATTCGTCATAAGTTCACTGCCGTTCATGTAAAGTAAATTTCCCCCATTTACAGCATCGTTTGCGATTAGTTCTAAAGTTTGTGCTAGGACAGGTCTTGTCATGTACTCTCCGATTTTGTAAACATCCCGGGTAGCGGGATTTATGAATACTTCCGACATGCTTGGCGTGGCAAGAATTCGCGCCCTTGAGTCTGCCATCGCATTTCCAGCATGGACGGAGACAGGGAAACCATTTCGACAAAGGTCGATGGTGGGGGCGATCAAGCGTGACCAGGGGAGAGATCCTCCGTACCTCTGGTACAATTCCCAATAGCCCTTAAGTTCACCGGGTACTGCGACGGACAAACCACCGCGAGCTGCGAGTTCTGGATTTCCATCAAACATATCTTCGTGGGCCGCGGATGGAGCTTTTTCTCGGGCGTTTAGGGCCTGTTTTTTTTTATTTATGGGTTAGCATAATGTTTGGCATTTTAAAAAAAGTTTGTTATCTAAAACGTTTTTGTTCTTTGTATTATTCAAATTCAAGTTTTCGAGCCTTTCTTATCCTAGTAATTAATATTTCATACCCTAGCAAGCATTTTAAATTTTCCTTATGACAAAGGGTGCATTTTAAAAAAAAAACAATTTAGTCTCTTTACCAAGAGTAAAATCAAAAATTGATTTGTTTTTATCATATTTTGATGCCATTAAAAAAATTTTTGAAAAGTGGATATCCCACTTGAAAAATAGATATTCCACAATTCCATCAAGAATTGTCTTTAGTTCCCTTACCACGGCTTCTTTAGTGGTCCCATTATAAAAAACCATGAAAAATCCGCCGCCGACGCCCATGCTCTGTGTCTGAATGACGCCCATGCAAAAAAGTGTGGCAATGGCAGCCTCAACCACATTTCCCCCCTCGTCCAACACGTCCTTGCCAATTGAGGAGCAGTGGGGGGCGTCGCAAGACACGGCCGCCCTCTCAAATATCCCCAGGGGTGAGGGGGAGGGGTCAGGGAACTTTGGAAGTGACTTTTCGACCGTTTTTTTCTCATCTTTGTCATGAATTTGCCAGACGACAATTCCAGTAATAATTGTGGCCAGTGCAACTCCCACACAGCCAATTACTAAAGCGCGTCTCCCATTCCTAAATATTTATGATGCATTATTGTTTGTTTATTCTGACAATAATTAGCTTAGAAATCGATTGGTAAATTAGATGGGGATCGATAGTTATTTTAGTCCCAACTATTCTTATTTTTATCCATGAAACAAGAGAAAAGTTTGAGTCTAATAAGCAATTAGTGGGTTTAATATACTTACCCTTTGGCCACCATTTTCACAACTTTTTACCAAACTAATGCTTCATAGTTGTGGATGATTGTATTATATTATATTGTGTTGTAATTAAATTATGATAAGAGGCTGATAAGTGATAAAATTAAATTCCAATCTTTGTTAAGTTCTACTTCCAGGTAATACTTGAGATTTAATTGGGGTTTAAAAGTTAAGGTAAAGACTAATTAATAAATGCATGTTTGTACTTATTATAGCTCGTCATTTTTGCCTTCCCTGTTCGTCCGTCATTCATGGCTTACATACAAATTTTTGGCTTTAAGCATTTACAAATTAAATGGACTTAATTGTTTTCGAAAGGCAAATAAATCCCAAATAAATAAGGATCCGGATTTAATTTTTGAAATGTTAAAGTGTGACGCTGTTAAAAATTTTCCGTGTCTTTGAGGGGTATATAAGCAGCAGATATGAAATTTGATAGAATTGTTGTATACAAATCACTGGCTCGGGCTACAAATACAATGATCTTTACAAAGTTTTAGTCCATACAAATTTGTATTGTATTAGTTTGGATGGGTTCATACTAATTTGTATGGAAGGTATCCCGTTTCTTATGTAAATCAGGGTTTAAAATGGTTAATATTAAACTTTTACAATGCGAACTATTTTCAATGAAATTGAATTTTTGGAATTTATTATTCACCTCACTTTTGATCTGATGGCCAGCTATAAAAATATTTCCGTTCCACGTCAAAATTTACGTGATTTTAAAGTTTTGCAAATTGCAAATCATCTCATTGAAAATTATGAATTGGCAGTTCGTGATCAATAAAACTTGCCATTTTTCAGATAATTTATTGTTTGTAATTGGCAGTGGAAGTGACTTGGTTTTTTCTATGTTGTAATTTATTATCTTCAATACTTTCCATATTTGAAATTGTTTTATCCACGAAATCAATTGCGAAAAATATGTTGGTCCTTATTTTGCGTAACTGACCCATTTTAACAGCTCAATGCGTCATGATCTGCTTTCAAATCCAAAATTTGTGTAAATCCTCAAATGTTTTGATTTCATTTGACAAATTGGACGAGTCAAAGATGTTCAAAGTCAACGCAGTGCAATGCCAACAAGTTTCAATTCCCCAAAATTGTGCTTTGACTGTTGCTATTGCTCTCTCTTGGAAATAAATGTCCTCTTGAAAAGTAATATTGCTGATTTGGAATATATTTCTTTACAATATCCAGTGATCCAAGCTGTTTTAAAAAAAGATAAAAACAAACAAAAAATATATCAAGTTGAATCTGATTAAAAAATATACCAAGCTAGTCAAACTTTCTTCTTCCTGCCATTGTTTGTATGCTTGGTCAACATTAAATGGGAAGAAATTGTTTTGATCTTGAAACTTTGGTCTAGAAGCTCCAGTTTCAACTAAGTCGTCATAATGTGATTTTCCATCAATATAACTTTGAGAATATAAAGTTATTGACAAATTTTCATCAAAACACACCGAATACAATCTGGACGTCTTTCTAACCACAATTTAGTTAAAAATTAAAAGGCAATATCTTTGATATTTCAAAATGAGAAATCGGTTCACCCTGTCTCAGGATTTGTTACATGAACATCAATATTTGTTGCGTTTTTCTCGCAAATCCCATTACGAACAAGTTTTGCTGGTTTTGATTTTTCTCTTTCAGCTCTTGCCCTTGTACAGGAAACAAAATCTTCGGCAAATAAATTACGGCTCTAAATTAGCCACGCGAATGCATGCATAGATATTATGGTTTAATAAATGTTTAAAATAAGTAACTTTGTGTGCGGTAATCACCTTATCCGATAGTAAGATACCTCCTGTGCATTCCAAATCAAAATTTTGAACTTCAATGTGCCGAAACATTTCGGCTTCGTCAACACATTGCAAACGGATTTTCTGTCCACTGGGAATCAACAAGACTTGTTTATTGTCTTGTGACACCTCATTTCTCCAATCTTTCGGATTAAGTATTATGACCGAAGAGTGATATTTTACAGAGCATGGTTTGTCAAATGATGCTCCTGAAAATCATTTGAAAACTTATGAAACTAGCAATTAAATTAGTTTTATTTACCTCGAATGAATGGAAATGAAAATACACCAACAAAATAAAATACGACTAGAATGTTACTGATCCCTTTCAACATCATGATCTTGCATCGACTACAAGTGAAACTATAATTTATGAAACTGCCATCGGCACTGGAGAATATGAACATGAGCTAAATACATCTCATCGTCCTTTTATGTGGGACAAGTGAAAAAATATTAACTGTGCCATCATTAGGATTTTACGCCAGGCCTAATCATTATGGTATTTCCAAAATAAGATGAATTTTCAAGCTGATAACAAAATTCTATTTAATCGGAAGCTTAATTTTGTATTCAAAACAACACGTTTGGCTCACTTTAGAGATGATTTATTGTAATTGAAATACGGTTTTTCACAGAGAAGCATAATTTTGGAAATTCTGTTTAGTTAAGAAGAGTAACATTACTGGGCAAATCCGGACCAAATGGAATCGCCAGTTTAAATGAAGCTACGGTGCAGCAAAACGTATAACCAAGTCTAACGTCACTAATATTCCATGTGACCCATGAAAGCTGTTCACAAATTGAAGTACAATACACGTCACGCTCAGTCACGGTTCCAATCCAAGGATTTTGAATCATTATGACAGCAACCGCTTGGTTGGCACTGGGATCATGAATAACCTTCCAAGTATACCTTCAGAAAAACAGTGATTCCATTCATTCTAATCCTTGGCGACATTTGTTATATTATTACTTGTTGACTGGAAGCTTTCTTACAAGCCCTCCTTGGGAATCACGACCAAGCCAAATTTCTACTGGATTACCGTTGACATCGTCCAAAGTCAAAAGGTCATTTGATCCCGTCCAGACATTAAACGTTGCACCTCTACTTTTGGCCAAATCTCTCGTCTTGATTTCCAGTTGCTGTTAGAAAATAATGAATCATAAATTTTAATATTACCGTGAAATTTTGTAAATCAAATATATATTGATGATTAGCTTACGTTCCAATTTCCACCGTTAATTGTTTGCCTATTAAATTACATACAACATATTAAGTATAATAATAAAATAATTCTATCGCTTACCATTGAGGAGATGCGTTGATAAAATAAAAAGTTGCTGCTTTTTCATCGACAGATATTTGATCTCCTATATTGAAATATTAGAACCAATTAAGTTTATGTATTGGCCAATGGCCATCAATCAAACCATTTGGTGCAAGATGTCCTCTTGAGAAGAACAAATTTGCCCCTGTTTGAATATAATGTTCGGCCAAACTTCTCGACCCAACCAAAATCGCCACTGTATCTGTTTGAGTGACTTGCTTATAGCAATCGTCAGTAGAAATTGTTGGATAAAATCCTCCTTCTTTGAAACTAGGTCGGTTTCCGGATTGGCCTGGAAGTCTGGGCCCGTAGATATAATGCTTGACATACATTGTCTCGTCAGACTGTTCATTGTGGCAAATTGTGGCAATGTTATCGTATCTAAAACACAATAATAAGATGAGCAACATGATCAGCTTTGAATAATAAAGATTTGATAAATTACGGGGGGCTCGCAGAAGGAAAGTTAATTTGAGCTTCAGTGTAATTGTTGAAACACGTCCCCGTTCTGACTACAACTTCTCCAGCACGACCTTCTTCTTTGCAAATCAAGTCTGAAAAATTTTTAAGGCCGTATGGCGTCTGCGAAAATAAAATTCATATTAAATAGATTAAATAAAATATCATTATGTAATCCTAATTTTATAGGTAGTCTCACGTTAATCATTGACCCCGACGAGCAAGATACCTCCATTTCATTTCCTGAAAAGCCTAAAAATTGGGAATCACAAGAAATAACAAACTGTTTCCCATATCCGAGCTCCAAAAATTCAGCTTTGGCTAATTTGGCCTCAGATTTAAAAAGGTTGATGTAAGGAGCATTTTCCAAAGTTAAGGGGATTCTGCATGTTCCTGTTTCATGACGAGGTGACCCATAGACATCTTATAGAATTTAAAATATATCAATGTAATAATATTATTGACTATATTGCTGAAGAATTTTTTTTGTGGTGCTCACAATTGGTAGCCAAAACTAGTACCAGCACAAGAGCTGTAAAATTAGGCCCCATTTTTTTTGCAGACGACGATTTCCTTTGATGGAAGTAAAAGTCAATTTGCTGCATACATCAGTGAAACATTTTTATTATATGTGCAGAATAAAAATGTCATTGCCAATCGCTTATCTCATATTCCTGCCACAAAACGAAATGATTAAAATTTTCAGAAGATTGATTGCATGATTATTGATTACGCCTGCACCTTTCACAAGATTACAATGCATCATAATTAGCTAATGCTCCGGATTAAATTGATTTGAGGTTTGGAATGATGTGCGTCAAACCTGACCAAAAGTCCGAGGTCCGTTCATGAAATTTTAAAATATTGGCGACGCTTCATGAAAATAAGGACGCGTCTCATTTCATTCCAGAATTTTCATATCCAACGCGGGTTGAAATTTCGTGTTTCACTTTCGTCATTTGATTCTATAGACAGCTAATCGCTCTTCATTTTACAGAATCAGATGCGCTTTTGACAAGTTTTGTTTTAACCACAATTTAAAAAAAAAGAGAATAAAGAGTGACAATGGCATGTAGTAAATGGATCTCTTCTGTGGTCAAGCGTCCACTCCAACATGTCCTAAGGCCGCAATGTGTTTGTACCCTTGCAAAAATGCAGGACGTTAGAAATCAGTTTTGGAAATTGAATGCATTTCAAAAAAGCCATCCATTTTCAACTGCATCAAGCCCAGCAGATAAAAATTTTGAAATTGACTCTCAAGTTTACTATAGTTCTGAAGAAAATAAAAAAATCTTGAAAACGGTAAATGATATTGAAGATTTGGAAAACTTGCAGAAATTTGGGTTCCCGAGAAAAGCAATAAAAGAACTCCACCTGAAAAGACGACTGGGTCAAAAGGTCGAAAGTTTGGAGGATCTTATTAGCCTTCTTGGCATTAGAGTAAATTTATTGAATATGATAGAAAAAATTTTGATTTTATATATAGGTTCTATCTACAGAGTTCCAGTCGATCCTTTGCATTAATTTTGGGCCGTCCAACTTCGTCAATAAGTCAACCAATTAGCCCCGTCCCAACGACACAACAAGTCCAAGAGACTGACAGCGCCGTCAGTATCATTCTCACTGGATATCAAGTCTCATGGTGTCGTATTAAGAGAAATCGGGATAACACACTTGAAATTCAAGATTTACATCAAAACGCTTTCATGTTTAAACCAAAGACACATTTTCTAACATTGTTAGATGAGGTAAGCTGCTTACCATAAGCACGATTTTATGTATTAATAATTTTTTATGCTTTTTAATTGCATAAAGGTGATCGATTTGTCCAATAGTTTGCCAAAGTCGGATACTTATATTGTAGAAGAATATCCTTCATCGCCACCAAATCCCATCATGATTGGATACCACTTGCATATGACACAACTTAAATCTTTTTTACTTGGGACTATAATAGCTCGTAGTGACTCTCCAAGAATAATTGCAGTTAAAACGGTAGCGGTTGCGAAAATATTTAAAACTATTATTGGCAAGTCTCTCTATTTTGTAACATTAAAAAAAAAAAAATATTACATTGGATTTCTTGAAATTTTTTAGGATCGGAAAGAGTCTCTGGACAGCAGTTGGTTGATAAAATGATCATTTGGAAGCCACTAACCACTTTAACAGCTTCAGCAGAAGTGAAAAATAAATATGAAAATACCGAAGCAACAGGAAAAGAAGGTTTGGCAAATTCAATTTTACTAAATCTTGCTTATTGGAAGTTAACGAAACAGTTTACAGAATGGCATCGTTAATAAAATATAATAGCTTAAAATAAATTGTTGTATGAAAATAACAAAAATCATAAATGGGAGAATTATCGTTGTTTTCGAATACTGTTTATATTATTACTATTATTTAACCGGGTTAATTTTGTATATTATTTAATTCTCTACCTGACTTGATATCACAGTTGACAAGCTACAAACTAATGAAAAGAACACTCTTCAAAGAAACTCAATTCCTTCATATTTATGATCTCCGACCTTAGTTTCAGGGAGAATAATATTGCCCTCCATATCAAACACCATAATGTACGTGGCTGTCTTTCCTTCTATTTCTTCAGATTTTAGGGCAACTATTAATTTGTCATCAGTTCCTGGAATCCATTTAAAGCTTGAAAAACCATGCGTTGGTATAATTTCCCCAACAGTAGAAACCTATAATGTTAAAAAATTGGAATCAAAATCCTTCAGTGAAGGACCTTCACATTTATTGAATCAAATAGCAATGACAGACAGACCTTTATAGTGTTAAAGTCATGATCGGCCGTGACCATTAAATTCGTTCCATGACTCTCGTCAGTCTTTTCGTTGTATTTTTCACTGCTTGCTCTTCTAGGTAGAAATACCCATCTTTTAGCGATAGTTGACCATCCAGCGCTTTCATGTACCACATAGCCAGGAAAGTGTATCCCCATTTCGGAAGAAATCTTTTGATAATTTATCCTCCAATTTATATGCGTTACTTCTCCATTGTATGAAATTTTTTTGACAAATTGAGGATTATAATTGACAAATTCGCCTTCAGGAGTTGTCCAATCTTTTCCAAGTCCTCCTACCCATAAGTACTCATCCTTCACAGTTGCCCATTCACATTTGAATCCCTTTGGTTCAGTCCCGTTCCCGTCAGCCAAAATAACCCAAGGAATTGGCTGAATTTCCGAACCAGATTCATCAAAAGGAACTTGGAAAATTATCCCTGTTCTGTCGTCACAAGTGTATAATTTTCCATTAAATGCAACCAATTCTGACAACTCCATTCCTCTTCCATCTAAATTTAGTCCAGATTTCAATGTACGTGGTTCCCCACTTTCCCATTCAATCAAAACTTTTGACAATTTGGGTGTTCCAACATCCAGCTGAAGATACAAATTTCCCTTTCGAAGATACGAGACCCATTTGCCTCCCACAGTTTTAGAATCTACATCTAAATCTGATATTATGCCAATATTATAACGTAAACCTCTTTCCGTCGAAACAGGTTTAGTTAGGGGATATCGAGATATGTATTGATTTTTTGCACTGTTACTGAAAAGTAACGACGCCTTTTTCCCTCCGACTTCGCCATTTGACAAAACATTGTTAAATCGTTTATCTGTTGAACTACTACTGGATTCCACTAGACCTGAAAATTGAGAATAATAATAATAGTTAAAAAATAAGGTGGTTATATGCTAAAAAGAGGGCTTTGCTTACTATTTCTTTTTCCTCCAGTGGGTAGGATAATGTAGAGGACAAATACTAAAGCCACCAACAATATTAGCACAACATATCTCATTTGGAAGCGGAGAGAAGAATTTCCTAAACGGTAGGCCGGGGGAGATATAATTGCCTGTCTCCATTCTTCAAGACTCATAGTCAACTAATTTTGGTATTCAAGGGATGAGCATTTCAGTCAATTGTCAAATTCAGAATTAAGGATCACCAGCTACTGCAAATTAAGTTAATTTAAACATATGTTGCCCTCTTCAAGTCAATTAGTTTTATTTTACCTGTAATTTTTAGGCCAACGAGCCTTGACTAAAAATCCGTTGTCAACTTTCCATTTCTATAATAGAAAAAACCTCAAAGAATCAAAAAAAAATTCAAAAAAATTATGACAAAAATACTTTCTTTTCAAAATTAAGTCAAATTATTGAATGGCGGCTGAAATGCCTGAATCTCATCTTAAACTGACTTGTTGTGATTGTTGAGATTTTTATTGTTGAGACGGGAAATTGAGACTATGGACATTTTATTATTCTATTCTGAAAATCGAAGCTTTGAACTTTGCATTGGGTTTAAAAAATTAAAAAGTTGCCATAAATGAGCTTAGTTGTGATCAATGTAGTCTGTGGAAATAATGTCCATAATGCGATTTCTTTTTTTTTTATAACATTTTATTTCGCGTCGTAGATCAAATAGAAAATGTTGGTAAAAGGTAAATTGTTAAATAATTTTGGTAATGTGACAGGTTTACAGGCACTTAGATGAGGAGTATCTTGTTGAGCAAGTCTCTCGTCGACATATTTGATGAAAACTCGTTTCCTTCCGAATCTCACACCCAAATCATTCAATTTATGTTCCAAGAAAGACCCTTACTTACAATCTGAAAACAAGTTGATGGGCCTGATAACCATTGATAATAGCATTTACATGTATGTATAAACCTCTCAACGGATCCAGCATGATTCTGATCAAATCCTTGTCTCTCTTTCCCCAAACCTTTATTTTATTACTTCTTTGGGCTGCCGTAAATCTTGTTACCTCGGGGGCAGCTGTAGACTTTGAGTGGTCCTTATGTAAATCTTGCATTGCGTACTATGCCTTCATATATAATCCACTAAAGAAAAGATTAGACATAATCCTTTTTTTCTTCTCTGTACACAAAATTTTGACGGTTGAGTGATTTACTTTCTATCCGTTCAATTCCTTTAGTTTCAGTCTTTTCAAGCATTTTCCATGCTCATCCTTCTCTCGGAAAATCTTCTAATAAAAATAAAGCGGCATAAAAGCAAAGTCTTTAGCTAATTAAATGCAGTGTGTGAGGCAAGGGATGAAGTTGGAATTAATTTACTAATTCTTAGTTAATATACCGACTTTTAAAATATAGTTTCCTGTATAAAAATTATGAAATGAGATGATGAGGGAAGGAAAGGAATTCAGGGTCTGAGCCCGTGCCAGATAGATTTCAATTTGATGCTTAGTTTCAATCATTCAATTTATAAGCGATTTAATTTGACAGCATCAATTACCTATATTTTGTGGGAGAGTCAGGTGACGCAGCACTATTTTGAGCAACTTGACTAAGTCATTAGCTATGTAGCAAAAAGATAAGTTGACGGGCGTCCAAAGGGCAACTCAGCCGAAATTTTACACTGCCTTGTCTAATGAAGCCAAATGAAGTACTTTGTTCAGTATCGATTTCACCCTTTTCACAATCAAATGAATAAATGGCATCCTAGCAGAATGCGATATGAATCATTTTCAACAACCAACTTCCAAAGTCTTTCACAATACTTCATTTCTTCTTTTTGGATCTGCATTCACATGCATATTTAGATATTGTTAATGGACAACCGTGTTCATCCTCACCGTACAATTTGATAGTGACTCAAAATGTTTATTTTGAAAAAAAGAAGATTATATGTATGAGAACAGCGCCAGTCTACATCCTTCTGATATCAAATTTACACGAAAATATTCTTCAACTGAAATAAGAGCTCATTAGTAATTTATTATTATATAATAGATAAGTGACCGTCATTCAAAAAGTTTCATTTGCATGCAAATTTTAAACGCTTAAAAATACTCAGATTATATAACATAAAGGTGACAGAGGAGAATCCTTTCTTGGATGACAAGCATGTCGATCTCGATGATGTGGAAAATTTTAAAATTTATATAGAATTTATATACCAAGCCCATAAAATTTTATTCGCTAGCATGCAGGGAATTGCACAAAATAATATGTATAATTTTAGTCCAATCTGCCGTTATTAGTTAGATTAAAATCTTGTCATTGCAATTCAATTTGAAACACTCAACAGGTGCCACACAAGAGCTCAAAAATTTCAAAAATAGAAAAATCAGTTTGTAACTGTCAATGTCATTGAAGTCGATTGGGATCAAGAAATTTTAGAGAAATGACTTGGACACAAAATATAAGACAACAAAGTCAAACATGTCGAGTCTCATTTGAGAAAAAATGAGCTCGTCCTTCCTTTGAGATATTATTTCATTTTCGATTTGTCAATCTCAATCTCAATTTTTTCTATTTAAAAATTGTACGACTATGCAGGTACACGGTACACTCATCCTTGATTATTTCTTATTCAGACAGAATGACTGTGAAAATGAACAGGAAGGCTTAAAGTCGTGCATTTTGTAGGTGATATGGTTTCATATTATTTATAACATAGGATATCGCTTATTGTACCGCGTTATTAGCTCGCCATACCTGGAGAGCTATTGCTCTGGTCATGTCTGTCCGTCTGTCCGTCTGTCCGTCCGTCCGTCCGTCTGTCACGGACCATTTTGCCCCATATAGGATCAAAGCGGGGCAAAGTGGTTCGGGGCAAAGTGGTCCGGGGTCTAAATGGTCCGTAGCAAAATTGCCCTGTCATGTTTTATCCATAGTCACTTATATTCAAATGGCGAGCTAGTCCCAACGTTTACAACGTTTTATTTAATATAAATATTTATTTAAAAGCCGTTTAATTTGAAGTTACAATAATTGTTTTAGAAATTTACAATTTTGTTAGACAAAAATTTTTAAGCTTAACGCCAAAACAATTTTGCTCTAAATTAGGACTCCCTTTATAAAGTTAGGTATTGACAAATCTCATAGCTACAAAAGATTCAATCATTCAACAAATTGAAGTTTCATCCCTATCTCATAGTTGTTTTTGGTCTCTTTTCCATAATCTTTTGTTTAGTGGTGTCCATATCTTACAATTTTTTGTTTTATTTTATTAATGTACCACAAATATTCTGCATTTAAAAATGGAATGCAATTGTTTTAAAGCTACATGATTTTTCAAAACACTTGAAAATTTTCATTAGTTATGTAAAAACCATTATCCAAGTAATTGCTAATGCTTGTTCAGTCCTGAACTTGAACTAGATTTTTTTCCAGGAACGTAATAAAATAAATATACTGTAAATTAGTTCCTACTCTAATAATTTCAAAGAATTGGTAAATTATCGAGTATAGACAATAACAACTTACATAGTTATGTCTTATTTTTAATGAATGGCAATTAGGGCTTGGTCGAATTTTGCCAAATTGAAAAATGTAATTTGTGTAATTATTCAAATCAGGATACAGTAATTTAAATTGAAGCGAGTTACGCAAAATGAGTCCCAATTAGGAAGCAAGCTAATTAGTATTTTAATTA
>JAQIXN010001364.1:0-19185 GCA_034698145.1 Proisotoma minuta
TTCTCTCCTATTGCAGCGGAAATGCCAATCCAAATGTTTGGAATATCTTAAATTAACAAACAATTTTATTGTAATTTAATTTCAAAATAATTCAAAAGTATATTCATATTTTTTGACTCTACCTTAATGCTTGGTCTGGAGGAAATCTAATTCCACAAGAACCACATTGGACGCCAAGCCAAAGCTGATCGATTAAAGTTTGCCTCCGTTCTTTCATATATTCTTTTTTCCTTGAATCGAAAACAACGTCAACGGTTTGAATCTCTTTTTTTGCTTCCGGAAGTGCCGAATCGACTTCATCTTTAACTGTTCCATTTGCTGGTGGTAAGAAACCTAATTTTGCAGCCATCTCAAGGATATTTGATACATCAGGGGTCCAATTGAAGTCATTGTCCCTTTGAAGTTGATTCATTGGTCGTTGTCCCGTTCGCAGATCGACGTCATCTTTGCCAAATAAACTGAAAAAAAACAGAAATTAGAATTATACTCTACATTTTAACATCATTAGAAGATCTAATTTAGATCCTAAAATGTTATCCAGTTAAATCGGTGAATTAAAACTGAATTTCACAGACTGAATCACAGTATGCATAAAAAATTAAAAGATATCAACGCTTTCACGCCCAGTCATGTATTTTTATGCTTCTAAAAGGGGATAAATAAAAATTATCGAATTTCAAAAATTGGAACTGGAAAATGTGGACTGTGCCAGGAATCCTGGCCCAGGATGCATAATTACATAGCATGTAATAAAACCAAGGCTGATAAAATGTGTTTAGTTTATACGTTTTGAACACAGTTGGAAATAACATTTAACTTGAACCAATTACAAGTTGTAGTTGTAATTTACAACATGAACCGGTGCAAAATTTGCACTTAAAACGAACAGTAATTTTGATATGATTGTTAAGTTATTTCTACTTAAAACAATAGGTCACATAATATCACAGATTTGTTTCAATTATCAGTCTTTTAGTTAATACTAGAGATAATTAATTTAATTTAAATATTATAATTAGAAAAGTAAAAAAGTATATACTCTACGATGGTTGGATCTGGCCATGGCTTCTTCGACGGTGGTTGGTTAGAGCGACGCGCGATGTGGCCAATATCTCTGTAATTTCGTTTTAGAACTGTAGATTTTCTAGCATCGAAATTGCTTTCTCTTTTCTCCTTTGGCTCCTTCCTTGATTTTGAGAGTGGGGATCTTTTGCCTTTGTTATCTTTATTGGGGGACATAGAAAGAGAATCTTTTGTTTTTGGGCTGATTTTCAACTTTTCTACTGCCGCTGGAGTTTTGCGCTCACGTCGCGGATCGCGCTCAGTCGTCGACATTGTCATTGTCTTATTAGTATTTGAAATTTTAGGGGGAGTTAAAGTGCTAGGAACTGGCTGGGGTTGGGGTTGAACACTGGATAGGATTTGGTGGGCGATATTTGTCTTGCTTTTAGCCATTTCGGCTTGATTCATCAACTGAAAACAAAACAAAATTGGTTAAAAACGCATTTTTCAACCAAATTGTTAAATATTCAACTTACAAATTTTTCTTGTTGTAAAGTAGATTCTAGTTCTTCCAATCTTTTTGACTCGAGTTCTGCTTTTTTAGCTCGGTTTTGCATTTCTAGTAATTCTAGCTCAATTTTCTTCTTTTGTAATTCCAACAGCTCTTTTTGTTTTTGAAGCAGTTTTTCTCTCATATCCGCCTCCATTTTTGCACCCCCGACAGAGACGCCAATTGGACGGGATAATTCCGAGTCTGTGGATGTTGACAACGTTCTGCTTACAGGCACAGGCTAAACAATTAAAAATCAATACACATTGTCAACAACTGCATTTAAATAAGAAATTTTCTTAAAGAAAATATCAAACATGTAGCATTTATGTCATTACCTTTACAGTACTGAGGAATTTTGAATTTAAATGAATGGTACTGGCATTATTTGGAGGGGCAGAGGAAATTCTCCAATTTTTGTCTAATTGGTGACAGCGGACATCGATGGCATACAATTTCCTTTGGGGAAATATATCGTTCCAAGTCAGCCTCAATTTAAACATCTGCTGCTTCACTTTCTCGTCCGCCTGTCATAAAATTAGTTAGAGATCGAACGTAGTATAAAATTTAATAGTGGGTAATATACCTTATCAAAAACGCCACAAAACGTGGACACAATGTTCTGGGTGAAAAGGTTGATGTAATCTTTCTTGACGTTTTTGACAATGGAATCAATCAAATAAAGGATAGGAAGCTTTAGGGTGGGATGTACCTAAATTAACACATAAAAGTCAATATTACGTCAGCATTTAATTTGATTTGGAAACATTTTTTTCTAGTGGAAACTTACGGAATTCAGATGCTGTTCAATTGTTTGAACAACTCGTGGAGCATTTTTAATGTAATCTTCCGCCATCATCGTCAATACATTTATCAAAGGCTTGGAATTGAATTTGAGGTCGACGAGTACAGAGTTGTACGACGACCCCACGTCGTTGTCGTCGTCCCCCATCTTTAGCTTAATTTTAGTTCCCAATCTGTGGTAAAAATGACCTAAATTCTAAATTTGACAAACTTTACAAATGACAAATACTTGTGACAACTTACAGCACAGCACTGCTTTTGTCGCCGAGGGCGACGTCGCGGTTTAATTAAGGGGGAGGGGGGACTTTTCGTTATAAAATGTGGGTGTGACAATTAGTGATTAGTTAAAGTATTAAAATAATTAATTTTTGTGAAGGAAGTCAGAAGTTGATGGCACAGAGGGAGAAAGTTGTGCTTTGCGCAAACGCAACTTTGTTCCCATGAATTCTGTAAATTGCAGTTTGCCGAGCTACATTTTGTCTGTCTGTCCGTCTGTCGCTATAAATTTTGATATTTTGCACTTTTTATTTTGCACTATATTTTGGTCTATAAATAAAATTTGCAATTGAAAATGGGCATTATTTTATTATTCACTGCAATGCATGCAATTTAGAGATTAAAATAGGGATGTGATGTTAGATTAACTTATGACTAGTTATCGGATATCATCTTGACATGAAGAATGAAGATATGAGGGTTGGACGAAAAATGTCACTTTTTGACATGTCGAAAGGTCGCCGAGTCACTCCTAAAATGCACAAAACTTTCAAAATAATCATTAACGTCGAGTATTGTCTTTGACCTTGATAACCCTCTTTAAATGAGACGCCAAATTTAAATTTTGAGCGCCTGCGCCAGTGCGCCCGTGCGTTCAATTTCAAACTAACTTTTGGGGTACTTTGAGAAATTACCAAGTTGTGCGGTACCGCACAAATTGAATTTTTTTCCTCGCCTTCGTTCCAAAATTCTTCCAAAAAAGCAAAACTCTTTTAAAAAAATCAAGAGAATCAGGAAAATTCAAAATGGAAGGGGACACTACTCACAAAGACGAAGACGAAGTTGACACGACTCTCAATGATTTATCGCGACTAAGTGTGGGCAGTGTGGCGTCGTCAACCTCGTCGACCTCCAAGAAATCCACTCTCTCATCTGGAAATAATCTCCCGGCGTCAACTTGCGCCCACGCCAAGGGCTACTGCTCCATCTGCCTCCCAATCCCAGAGGCCGCCGTCGACAGAATGGGACAGGTCGTAGGAATTAGCACAAGGGAAGCAAGAATTGTCGCTCTCGAGCTTATCAATTATTTCAAGGTACGATCTTGGGCGAGTTGAGGCAAAATGTTTTATCCACCGAACCTAAGATTTTTAAACTTGTTTTATTTTTTTTTCCTCGAATATAATGTTTTATTATGACTTATAAACAGAAATAAATTTAACTGTTGTGTAGGACAATCAAGCCCATCCCCAAGTCCAACATCTGATGAAGTTCATGACGAGCAACGTCTACAAACCAAACAGCGGCTCATCTTTTTCAACTAACGCTTCCTCAGGGCTAAGCGTCAACAATGTTGTTTGCTCCGGTACCGGGAACAAAGAGTCTAAACTCTTCTCATTGTTGGCGACGACGGGACGACACAATGGTGTCTGGGGAATTTTTGAGATGGAAGATTACGTCATTTCGTACTTTTCGGCGTTGTCGCAACTTCTGACACTCATGGATGGTGGCTCTGTGCGACATGTATTAAAAGCGCAGGTTTATCGACCACTCAAAAATCTCGCCCTTTATTTCGGACTTGAAAGACGGTACTTGAGCTTTTGAAATAACCTTGCCTTTTTATTAATTTAGGGTTTACATTCCAAAATTAATTTAAGTTTTATAACAGTCTTGTTAATTATGTTTAATTGATAATTGTAGATGGGGGATAAAAGGGGAGTTGTTGGGGGTGTTGGAACTATTGATGTTAAAAGACGGCGCGGCAGCGGGAGTTTTGATAGGAAGCGACTTCCCGGTGGATTGCGCCGCCGCCATTGTGCGAGAGTACATGGATAATGGTGAAGAAGCCCAGGAGCGCATCATCGCCCTTGCGACGATCTTCTGCACCCTTCTTCGTTCAGGATACTGGCTTCAATCAGATCATTTGGGTATGTCTGCATTTTGGAACAACTTTCGAGAGTTCTAGAAATTATTCCAACAGTTGAAATAGTCTTAAAACAGCCCTAATTGTCTTTAATTCCTGAAAATTTTGTTGCAGATCGTTTCGACATGAACTTTCCGTACGTGTTGTTACAATTGACAGAGGGAAATTTGACGGGTGGTGTCACGGAAGAAACGCGGGATGCGGGTGTGGGTCTTTTGTTGGCCCTAAACATGCACTATCCATCTGAGGAGTTGTATTCAAATAAGGTGCTTCCCGCCTTCGGCGCCTTCTCACGCGGTCTCGCCGAGGACGCGGATTACTTCAAAACCAAAATACTTAATCTCATATTCAACCAACGTAAGCTTCCGCTGTTCTTCTTTTCAAAATAAACGGACGCTGTCTCAAATGACCAAAATTTTTATTAGTTCGTTTGTGATATCTTTTCAGATTGCGGTCAGTTTGGGTTTCGGCAGGTGAGTATGCCGTCCCCTTGGATTAATATGATTGTCAAGTTCGCCTCCGACATTTTGGAATGTGTCCAAACTTCTGCATTCTTTTTGGAAAATGATCTCGCCATTATGCTGGAAGGTCTCAATCTTTACATCACGGAGCTCGAGCGGGGAGATGAGGTATACGTACTTTTATTTCAAATTTCAAAAGCCCAAACCAAAATATTTGTCCACTAAAAACTACTTAAAACGTTTTCCTTTTTTTAGAAACGAACGAAGGCGCTGAAACTGATGCGCCTGATTATGCGCCGCATCAATCACAAGCATCCAGGACTGCGTCGGATTATCTCCATGCTCAAGGGAATCATTTCGGAGAAGGAAAGTGAGTCGCGGCGAGATCAACGCGTGGCGCGAAAAATCGCAAAGGAAATTGAAGAATCTCGACTTTCAACAACTTTCTAAATATTAAATTTAACTTGCCAACTTGATAAAAAATGTTTTAGTGAAACTGGTGCAACTTTAATGCTTTTCTTTAGTTTTAGACATTTAACTATTGTAAATTAATTACCTGAAAAAAAAAACAGCTAAATTTTTTGTTATTCTAGAAAAAATACTTGTTTACCTGAAAATGTTTTTTAGTAATTTTAATTTAGTTTTATAGTTTAATTCTTTTAAAAATTGCAGAGACTTTAAAAATGTTAGTTTTTTCACATTTTACATTTTTTTACTAAAACTTTTCAGTTTTTTATGCTTTCCATCCTTTAAAAATTAATAAATGCTTTTAAAAATCGTCAATTTGCCATTTATTTGTTTATTTAGGTCTTGTATCATCACAATTGACAATAGAAAAAATGACATTTTCCAATACTTTTCGTTCTTTTTGGCTAATATCTATTTCTGCAAAATAATGACAGTTCTTTAGCGTTACGACAAGTTCTCACGCCAATTAAAATAGATATTTATGGTTTATGATAAGTAACTTATCCCATATTTCTTATGTAAACATTGTCATCATTTAAATTTACAGGAAATTCTGATTTGTTGAACTTTGTTCAATCAATTAAACCCTTGAGTTTCGACATTCCCAATTTTTAATTTGGAATATCTTCTTTTCCCCGATAACCGATGGGCAGGGCAGATAATGTCCACATCGGTCCATTAAATGATAAGGTAATAAAAGGACAACCTTTACACATTCAACGTGTGACAAGTTAGATAACATCTCACATAAATAGCTGCACACAAACTGTTCCATTTCACTTCAATCGCAACCGATCAACAAGATGCAGCATTTACTCACAATTGTTCTTATCTGCTTTGCAGCCCTCGCCGTCGCCAGACCTTCGGAGGAAACGGTAATAAAAAAGGGTTATAAAAAAGTCAAATAGTTACCGTTTGGTAGTAAATTGCTACCAAAGTTGCTACCTTATCCTTGGGGTTTTAATTGAGGTTTGATGGTTTTTGTAGGAGGGGGCTTCCCAGTGCGGTATCGGAGGTGCGATTTGCAGAGAGGACTCCTACTGTTGTGCCGGAAGCTGTCTAATTCAGGAAGGAAATGTCTATGGGATCTGTGTAAGACAAACTAAAAACGTATCATTTTGTTAGGCGAGATTTATTATGCCGCATAATTTATGCGACCACTTTAAATTGTCTGTCTACTATAATTTTTGAGGAAAGGATCAGAATCAAATGAGCTTTTGGATGCATATGTGCAACAATCAAAAATTTTGATTTTGAAAGTTTTTTGCAAAATTAGAATTAGACGCTAAGCGTTCTTTACTAACATTTGTTGTATTTTATAGGACTCTTGCAGTCTTCTTTACAGCCCCTGCTTTTACGATCACCAATGTTGCAGCAATCACTGCGAATTCTTTATTTATCCTGGAACTTGCGTAAGTCTTCCAATTTATTTAAAAGCATCAGCTAAAACATTGTTTGAAAAATGGAAGGAAAATTGATGGGCACGTTTTGGTATATAAATCCTAAAATTTTAGGAATTATATCGGAAATGTGTGTAGAATGTGCATCAAACGAATGCAGTCGCAAATATTTATTTGACTATTTACCTTTTGCAGATTTTGGCACCAGAGAAAAATGCAACTGCATCAATTAAAAATTAATTCAAGCATTTATACTAATTTATAGCCATATTTGAAATGTTTCTATACAAGATTTGTCAAATCTTGAGCGATTTTAATGAAAACAATTATTGTAATTGAAATAATATATGAAAAAAATTGGAAATTAAATATATTCAAGCATCCAAACATGATTTAATTATAATAAAGTTCTTGGATATTTAAAGCGCAGAAACGAACGATTTTTATTGTTGTTAAAATAAAACTAATAAAATTTTTACAAATGTACAAAATTCCAGCTCATTTTCATTTCCGAAATTTCAGTCTTTTTTAAGATCTAAATGTTTGTGGATTTAGCGTCATGGAGGGACTTGTAAGGAGAGTGTCCTTGACCTTGACCCTGTCCTTGACCTTGTGTCGCTGGATTGTTGTAGTATTGGTATCCATTTTGATTTTGGATTTGCCGCTGTTGTTGTTGGTGGTGGGCGTGGTAGTGGGCGGCGGCTGCGGCTGCAAGTTGCTGCTGTTGTTGCATTGTAGGAGTCCCCATGTGTTGTTGGGGGGAGAAGCGGCCCTCGCCGCTTAAGTGCGGGTGGGGATGACCACCCCCACCACAATTTATGGGGCAGTGGATTATGGGGGTTCCCATATGGGCTTGAGGGTGTGGCTGGATCTGAAATTGAAAAAGAGTGTAATATTATTGATTTGAAAGCTACATGTGGTTTCGAAGTCAAATCGAAGGCTTGCAAATGGCTCCAGAAACTTTTGATTTCGTTTCCGAAAATTCTTAAGCTTGTAATTAGTTTTCAGAAGCTTATTTTAAATGACTTTGAAGGTTGATATAGCTCTTGGCTTTTTTCAGAAGCTTTACATATAATTTCCTTCAGAAGATTAGACAATAATAATTCAAAACACAACTCAGAAAAAAAATTGTCAAAGCTCAGTGTTTAAAATTAACATAGATGCTTATCGCAAGCCCTTACATTCATCTGTTGTTGCTGGCTCTGGATCTGCGGTTGATATCCCGCTGAAGAACAATGCACAGGGCTATTATTATGATGATGCGGATGTTGAGCTGCTGGCTGTGTTTGTGGTGTCCGTGGAGGGTATTGACATTGGCCTTGGCCATGACTTTGCCCATGACCATGTCCATTGTTGAGGGCGACGTGGGCGGAAAATCCTGACTGATTTAGCAGCGGAAGTAGCCATTGTCGGAGTCGACCGTGAAGTTCTTCAAAAGTTGGTCGTCTTTGGGGAAGTTCCGCCCAACATTCGACCATCACGGCGTACATCCGCGGAGGGCAAAGGTCAGGGCAGGGCAACAACTGACGAGAACGAATCATCTCAATCACTTCCTGATTGCTGTATCCGTAATAGGGCTGCAAATTGATAAGTACAAGGTTTAAGACATGATTGACGATATTTTAATCCAATTTTTAATTACCTGTAGGCCGAAAGAGTAGATTTCCCAAAGGACGACGCCAAATGACCAAATGTCTGACTCTGAAAAACGGCAGATAAAAATTTAATACGTACATTTTGCAACAGTTTTGCATTAAAAATCTGTTTGACGCTTACCCGTGGTAAACTTTCCATAGAGGATACTTTCGGGAGGCATCCATCGGACGGGAAGGAGGCTTTTTGACTGGACCCTGTAGTAGTCCGAGGAATAAATGTCCCGCGAGAGGCCAAAGTCTGAGATCTTTACGGTCAGTCCTTCGCCCACAAGGGCGTTCCGGGCAGCAAGGTCCCTGCAAGTGCAATTAAAATATTGATAAACTGTGATAAAATCTTCATAAAGTGTTCAATATTTGCATAACTCGTATTTTTGACACGGAACAAAAATACTGACCTATGGACATAATGATGTCCCGCAAGATATTCCATCCCTGCCGCGATTTGCGTGGCAATGAACAGCATTTCATTTGCCTCCAGGACGTAGTCTACTCCTGAGACGTCGGCGCGGGGGGAGTGAGACCCCAGAAACTCATGAAGGTCGCCCCCCACCATGTACTCAAAGAGGAGGGCGTGGGGCTCGGCTTTGGTGACCACACCCAATAGACACACAATGTTGGGGTGCTTTAGTTCCGACATTAACTCACCCTCCCGGAAAAAGTCGCCTTTGGTTTTAGGCGCGGCGGAAGATTTCAAAGTTTTGATGGCCACTTGGACCCTGACGGGAGGGGCGTCAGGGCGGGGGAAAAGGGCCTCGCCCTGAAATAAAAATTTAGAAAGTAACATTTAGGGTGATTTTTAGGAAATTATCAAATGCGCATACCTTATAAACTTTTCCAAAAGCCCCTTCCCCAAGCTCCTGAAAAAACTGGATATTGGGCAGTGGTATCTCAGGAGCTTTGGGCTGCCCCGAATTTGGTCTTCGTAGTAGTGAACCCATTTCAAGCTCTTGGAGCGAACCTCTCGAGCCCACAGACTGCTTGGTCGAGCTTTTGGTGCTCTTCTTTGACTTTACGGACTTTGAGCTTTTGGAAGAACCTTTGGAAGAGCAACAGCAGCAGCAGATAAAGAGAAGGATCAACATCAAAACCCCCGCCACGCCCCCCAACGCCGTCATCCAAAATGCCTCCTCTGGAATATTTAGAAAACAAATTGGAACAATAGTAATATGGACAGAACAAAACGAGTTATTTACCGTAGCCAAAGACGCCACATTTCTGCAGACGACATGGTTCAAACTTTCCGCCATCCGAGTCGGTGTAACACCAAGGATAGGGCTGGAGTCCCCCGGGATTTCGACAGTAGTTGTGTCCCCCCATTAGCTCGGGATGGTCTGAGGAGGCGAACTTGAGTTGGTGACTCCAAGGCCTGCAGGGCTCTCCTGCAGCCGTCTCGCTTTCAGTCCCCCGATAACCCTCCCCCGAGTCCTTGTAGCAGGGGTGAGACTCTACAATCGGCGTCAAATATGGTAGACCCAGTCTGAAATTTATAGACAGGTTAACGTCGTCGAAATTTAATTATTATTAAGTTTACCTTATGCAAGTGACACTTTCCTTGCTGCCAAGTGGGGGTAGATCGGCGCAGTCGGGGATGTGCAGGGCCTGTCCAATGAGGGGATGTCGTTTGGCCATGGCGTATTCCAGGCGACAAAGGTCGTGTTCCAACAGCTCGCATTCCTCGCGACAAAGTCTGCGCGGGCTGACGAAATTGACATTTTCTTCAGCCTCACCCCCAACCGCCGTCAGGTCGGGACAGAGAGGAAATGCAGAGTAGCACAACGAAGGGATGGCGAATGAAGAACAACGCTCCGAAATGTCCCTGAAACGTTTCAAACAAAGTGGTCAGTTAAAGCTGAAGCTTCTAAAATAATTTAAACTTGGTCAAGAAATTTTTCTAAATCTTGTGAAAATATTGGAACTTTTTAAACGTTTGCAGCAATTTCAAATTTCAAGCTTCTTGAGCTTGCGAGCAAAAATCCCCAAGCTTATAAAGTCAGTTTAAAGCTTGCCAAAAGCTTCTTACGGATTATCCTGAACGACTGGAAGTGCTTCCTGAAGTTTTGCTTCGATTGCAATCTGAGCTTCTTTAGAATGAACGTAAATTGTCCGATTTCCAATAATTTTTTTGCAGACTTCCCCCCGATAAGGTTGGCAGAAGCCTTCCCCGTCTTTTGGAGGCTGGGGCTGACCCTTGACCTTTGATTTTGGGGGGTCATGTGAATGTGACCCCAGGTCATTTTGCACTTGGACTGGAGACAAAGACTCCATTTTTGCAAAGGCAAATTTGGAGATTAAGATAGTTCCCACAATTTAATCTCAAATCTTAGATTACTCTTTGCAAATTTGCATATCAAATGTTTGCGTCATAATTTGGCACTTGAATTGTATCAAAATATGTAAAAACTGTATCAAAATTTAAATTGTTTTTTAAATACATGGCATTTAATATTGTAAGACACTTTGTTAATTGTCAACTAATCAGTCAAAATTTTATTAAATGCTATCAAAATCCGTCAAATGTCATTCAAAATGTATCAAACTTTTGTCAACTTTGGCGCAGGCAAATTCCAGAATAATTTGCATTTTTGTGTATTACTTGATTTCCTCGATTTTAGACAAATTGTATCAAAACTTTATCAAAATTTCCAAAAGCACTTGATTTTTTTTTAAAAAAGCTCCCCTCTTACTTAAGTAACTGGCCAAAAATCGTATCAAAACTTTGTGGTATTGTATCAAAGCCCAGTTACTTTTAGTTCCTACAGTTTTCCAGCTCTAAGAGCATATAAAATGTTGTACTGTGTTAAGGGAGTGTCATATTTATACTGCTAAGGGATGAAAATAGAGCGAGTTGATCTCTTATAAAAAGTTGGAAGGGGAAGCTTCGGTACGCTTCGGTTCAATAACAAGGGTGAATTTACACAAGCAGAGAGCATGAGTAACAAATACAAATTATGTGGATATGAAAAGGATTTTAGACGCCGATTTTCATAAAAATCCTAAAATTGCAGGAGAATTTTAATTTTGTTATCCTAGGTTTTAAAAAGCGGAAAAATGGGGAAATTTTGCATATAAATATGAGAAAATCTGACGTGTTTTATTAAACTGAAATTCAAAATGCATAGTACAGCAGTTATAAATATAATTATGGCTCATTTTCCAATTCCCAAACTGGAATACTTTTCCGAGTTGCAGGTCTATGAATTAAAAAGAGTCATTATAATTTCAAATTCCCCGCCAAGCGCTGAAGCTAATGTTTACCAAACTGTTCCAATGACACTGAAAAAATTCTTGGGCTCTGGCGCATTCTTTTGCATCGTTGTAGCTGTGCGCGAATTTCAAAGGTTTTCCAGCATCGATATGATTTTTTGCGCAGAGATAGCGAGCAAGCGCAATCTTCCAATAGCTATCTCGCCCATCCTGAATCTCCACGTTAAAAGATTCCATTGTCACAATGTCCGCTATGGCGAAATCTATTTCGTCACTGTCCCTTTTGATGTATTCGTATTCCCTGTAGACGCAGGTGACGAAACACTATAAAATAAAGAACGTTCCGTGTTCGTGACATGTTGAACTTTGACATGACCTCTAAAAAATTGAGAAGGATTCGAACTAGGACCCTTAAATCACCATATAAGACGCCATTTGACTTTGTTTGAGACATCGTTCCGCGGCGTCCATGATCCTTTTTGGAAGGGCCCTGAATCCCTTATGACATTTGACCCCTTCACTAAGCGACTCTATATATTTCTTGTAGTGTTCGTCGCCTTCGGAGGCGCTGGAGGCGGCGAGCAAAAATGCGAGGGCGAAAATGTGCAACATTTGTGACAACACGCAGACAACAAATGCCACTTCCAAATTTGGACTGGAAAAGTTAAATGCATTTTAAATTAATTGATTTATAAATCAAAACAAAAATATTTTGATTGTTTAATTGCTTGATTAAATTTTAATTAGAAGCAATTGCAACTTGAGCATCGACAAAGACGATTCTTTGAAAGTCCACAAGCTTTTCTTGGCTCGAGCTTCATAAGCTTTTGTCGACTTAGAAAAATGTTTTACTCAAAACAATTAACAATTAATTTGAATTAATGTAAAAATGTACTTAAAAATATACTAAAGTAGTTTAAAACACTTTATGCAATAAAAAATATTAACAATTTTTTTAATTTTAGCGCTCTAGCGCTTCTGAATTTTAAACTTGGCGCTCAAACTAATTTGTATTTTTAAACAAAACGTATATGGAGATGTTTTAAAGCCATTTAAAATATTCTGTTTTGAAGCTTTAAACAAGCTTCTAAAGATGTGTTTCGGCATCTGAGATTATTAAGAAGCTTTGCAAGCTTCCAAATCCATTTCATATTAAAAATTTGAATTTCCCCCCAAACACTTTAATTACCTTTCTTTCAAATGATTTATTATCTGTTATTCTTTGGATAAGAACTTTTGGCAACTTTCATTGTTCTTTCCTCTTCTGAGCATTGCATTGCATTCTATTTTTAATTTTACCTCATCTCTTGATGCCCGAATTCGGTTTTAATGGATTTTCCCCACCCTGTACATAACCAACCTAATCTAGCCAAAGCTATTTGGGGCATCCCTTTAAAGGTCACAAGGTCAGGGGTCAAAAGGTCATCCGGGACTAGGGGTAACTTGCCCCACCGCGAAATTCAAATCCTCCTCTCTCACGCCCAATCCCAAAAGTTACATAAATTCTTGCTTGAGCTTGAAGGTAATTATAATTAGCGGATGCAAATTAAGCGAGTTAACTAATTCCTAGCATTTTCTCTCCCAGTCAACCGCAGGCGGCTATCTAGTCAAGTGGAGCTTAATTACAATTAAAATTAAGGTAAGTTTTAATTAAAAAATGGAATTTAAACAGTTTTTGAGCACTTTAAGAGTATATTTTAATTATGATTTGTCGCAGATGTTGGGAACGCTACAACGAAGCCTGCAGGGGAAGGGGGTGGTGCTAAATTTGGCGGCGAGAGCGTTAAGCACGACGCCAAATGTCGCAGGGACTCATCAGATCCCTGAACGCCTTAAATCAATCCCTGACGCCGAAGATCCCTTATTTTTTGAAATGGTCGAGTATTTTTATCACAGGGCCTGTCAGATGAGTGAAGATAAGTGAGTGGATGGATTTTTGTGACGATTTTAAGTTTTTTGGGGATAATTCCAAGATTATTATCTATTTTAAGATGCTCTTCAAGCAATCTACAAGCTTTTAAAAAAATAACAAGGTTTTTGAGATAATTGGAATGATTTGGAAGTAATTTTGAAGCCGTTTAGATTTTTTTTAAAGCTGAGCTCCTTTTAACTAAGTTATTAAAATATAATATAATTAATTATACCTAATAATTAACATTTGTTTCTGCTACAGTTTGGTGGAAGGTCTGAACATGGGTCCGCTGGCGACAGTTGACCAGAAGCGGGACAAGGCGAAGGGTATCATGCGGATGTTGGAGCCATGTCATCATGTCCTCGAGGTCGCCTTTCCCCTAAAAAGGGACAACGGAAAGTATGAAATGATCACTGGCTACAGGGCCCAGCATTCAAACCACAGGACCCCCACAAAAGGAGGTAATTGACGACAAGATGTCGAAAAGTTGTTTTTATACCTATAATTAATCTTAAAGATTGTTGAGGTCGTTCAAAGAGTCAGTTTAGAAGATTTTTCGAAGCAAGAATTGTCAATTTTTTTCTTGAAAATTTTCATTTTTTTTTAGATATTTTTTCAAAAATAATTTTAAAATAACTTATGCATTCATTCTATTTTTGGAAAGCGATTTTTACAGGAAAACAATTTCAATTTAAACTTTAGGGCGTGGGGCATAATTTTTCCATAAAATGTAAAATGTACTTTTCCTGTTAGTTCCAGTTGCGCAAGTTGTTAAAGTTAATTGTTGTTTAAGCCGCTGCCATTGGCTGTGGCCGTAGGTGGTCAGAGTCAGACAATTACCATCTTCATCTTTATTACAATGTTTTCATCCTCGTACCATAAAATGACTTCTCTGGTTATAAGTTAACTATCCAAGACTAAGTGCTAAATAATTAGTACAAGTTAATGTAAATGTGATTTTTATGCAGGGTTGGCTTTAGCTATGTAATACGTGCGTGAGACAATTTACAGCTGCTTTTAATCTTATCTCTCACTGGGTCAGAAAAATCTGGTTGATGTTTGCAAGGCCATAGAAGTCAATGGATGATAGCTATTTTTAGATTTGCATACAAACGACGCTACTTTATTACATCTTTTTTGATTCATTAATAAGCTATAAGCCAAGCTACTTTATGCCAGTACTTTGTTAGCTCCCTCATTTTGATCATATTATTATTAAGATGACAAAAACTAAAGCAAATGTTCAAACTAGGGTGAAAAAGAGTATGATTCGGTCTAAAAACAAACATTTGGCGCTGACCATGAACGAATATCAAAAATAGTTTTCGCTATTTTGCTTCATCCGTTTAATTTCTAATTAAACTATTAAACAAAACCCGCTTCATTTCAGGTATCCGTTACTCCCTTGACGTGACATTGGACGAGGTGAAGGCGCTGAGCGCTTTGATGACGTTCAAGTGCGCTTGCGTTGACGTCCCTTTCGGTGGTGCTAAAGCAGGAATAATCATCGACCCCAAATCATACTCTGTGAACGAGTTGGAGAAAATCACGCGTCGTTTCACCCTAGAGTTGGCGAAGAAAGGATTTATCGGGCCCGGAATTGACGTCCCCGCCCCCGACATGGGCACTGGCGAAAGGGAAATGTCTTGGATTGCAGACACTTACTCCAAGACCATAGGACATTTAGATATTAACGGTAAGTAGCGTTTGGCAAATGAATTTGAGGGATTTGCAGCTCTAAAGTTTATTAATTTTGTCTAGGGTCAGTTAAATTATGATTAATTGAGTTTTTCTTTTATGTTGCAGGGCATGCGTGTGTGACGGGTAAGCCTATTAATCAGGGCGGTATTCACGGAAGAACGTCTGCTACGGGACGCGGTGTCTTCCATGGCATTGACAATTTCATAAATGAGGCTAGCTACATGGGAATGATTGGGTGCACTCCAGGATGGGCAGACAAAACATTCATCGTCCAGGTAAGTTGTCAATCGTCCAGGGAGTTTATCAATCTTCGTTTCGTTTCTTTCATTTAGTAGATTAGTTCCGTCCCTCATATGAAAATAATGTGGAGTCCATATTAATATGAGTTGACGTTAAAACCAATACAATACAATACAATTGATTACAATTTATCTGTTCCCTAGGGTTTCGGTAACGTGGGTCTGCACGCTTGTCGCTATCTGACACGCGCTGGCGCGGTCTGTGTCGGGGTCATTGAGTACAATGGCAGCATCTACAACAAGAACGGGATCGACCCCAAGGCGTTGGAGGACTACAAGATACACAACAATGGTTCCATCGTGGGCTACCCCGGGGCAGAAGAGTACAAGGGGGATGGACTCCTTTTTGAAGAATGCGACATCCTCGTACCCGCTGCAATGGAGAAAGTCATCCACAAGGGAAATGCCCATAAAATCAAGGCTAAAGTATGTCAAAGTTAAATATTCTGTTTGCTTATTACTCGTGACTAATTCCCTAGAATCGATTTCCCCTTCTAAAGTGATCTAGTTTCCATATTATCCGTTCTTAGATCATCGCAGAGGCTGCCAACGGTCCCACGACACCCGCTGCCGACAAGGTGCTAATCGACAAGAACGTGTTGGTAATCCCTGACCTGTACATAAACGCTGGGGGTGTGACCGTGTCCTATTTTGAGTGGCTCAAGAACCTCAACCACGTCTCCTACGGAAGGCTGACGTTTAAATACGACAGAGAGTCCAACTACCACCTCCTTGAATCCGTTCAAGAAAGTTTGGAACGCCGCTTCGGTCGCGTTGGCGGTCGAATCCCTGTCACGCCCTCAGAAGCTTTTGCTAAACGGATGGGAGGAGCCAGTGAAAAAGATATCGTCCACTCCGGTCTCGATTACACCATGGAAAGAAGTGCTAGGGTGAGAGAAGCTTGGAAATTACTCATAATGTGATCCTTAAAATAATTACTAATGGTTGTATTTCCGAACATTTCAGAACATAATGAAGGTAGCAATGCAGTACAACATGGGTTTGGATTTGCGGATGGCAGCTTACGTCCACTCCATCGAAAAAATATTCAAGACGTACGCAGATCAAGGACTCGCATTCTAAAACAAAACCAAAGCTTTAATATTAGAAACATTTTAGAACACAATTAAAATTTTATCTATATCTTCCTCAAATCTACTTAAATGTGATTAAAATTGAAGTCAGAATGTGCAATATCTAAATTTAAGGTTACTTTAAAATTTGTCAAGCTCAAATCTTGATTTCTGCCTGTTAATGTCTGCATGTTACATAAATTTAAATGTTAACTTTGCACCTTTAATTAAGAAATTGTTAGTGAGAAATAAACATGGCTAGATTTCCAAATTTTTAGTAGTTTTTTCAAAAGCTTGAGGATGATAATGATTAAAGCTTCTGAAACATTTACAAGCTCAAAAAGCCCGAGCCTTTTTGCGGGATGCCAAACGTCATCTGTTTACAATGAAAATTTCCCATCGATCTCAAAAACTTTTTAAAGATTAATTTTTCACGTAAAATTTCAAGCTTAAATGGTTAAAATTAGCTAAAGAACTATAAGTGAGGCCACACCCAACGTCATTTTAGCCAAAATGTCGTCGGCGTCCGAGGGCGCGGCCGCGGCGTGGTTTAGATGCAAGGATTGTCAGGCAGTTTTCAAGCTTAAGCAGCTCATGGTTCGACATCTCAAGGCCAAGCATGGTCACCTTGATCGTCCGGAGTGGGAGTAAGTCGGCGTTGTCGCCAATTTGTCGAAATTTGGTTTAATAGTTTGATTTTCCAGGTTGGACCACAACGACAAGAACTGCAGGGGTTGGTGGGAGCGAGTGAGGGTGGAAGGCTCCACCGTCATCCCTATAGAATTCCAGGAGGTAATCACCAAGGGCTTACCTCCATTTCTAATTTTCAAGATCATCAAAAGCTTTTGAGGCTTAATCTGAACAAAATCAAGCTTTTAGGCTCCAAAACTCATTAAAAACTGAATAATTTCAGGGTCCACCGCCGCCGCAAAGCTTCTCCTTCGCTTCCTCTACAATTTCCTCCCCTTCCGCCCTACTTAAGGAAACCGCAAAAAACTTCCGCTGTGAACTTTGTCCCACCGAACTCTATTTCGCCTTCAAAAAGTCTCTATACGCCCATTTACTCAAAAAACACGATAGGGGACTTTGCAAGACGCCGGGAGTGCATCTTTGTCGATTTTGTGGCGCCCAGGCGTCGACGCCCTCAACTCTTAAGGCCCACATTAGAACGCATTTAGGAGAAAACAGTGGAGGGGACTCGCGACTTGTGGAATGCTCTGCGTCATGCGGCCAATTCTTCAGTTCTGCCGCGTCCATGAAGAAACATGTCCGCTTCAAGTGTTCGGAAGCCAAAGAGCTGTTTGAAAATGATGAGCTTGAGCTTCCTTCCAAAAGAAATCCGGGAGTTGCGCGACAATCTTCGACAGACCATCCCTTTAAATGTGGGCTTTGTGTTGAAACGTTTCCAACGATGGCGCGGCTGAGTGGACACGGCAGTGTTCATAATGGGGATGCTTATAGGTACTCATCATAAAAACTTTGCGCTTATCTTTTTTGTCAAAAGTTTTTAAACGGAGTGAAATAACTTAAATACAAAGAGCGCTACTAATTTTGTTAATCTTTTAATCCCCAAAGGTGTCGATATTGTGGGGCGCCGTTCGCGCATGTTCACACGCGAGGAGCTCACGAGACCAACGCCCACAATGACCAAATGGGCTTCGGTTACCGCTGCCCAATATGTGCCAAGAAATTTGGAAACCTGGCCACAATCCGTGGTCACTACAAATACACTCACTGGATAGAACTCCCTCCACGAGAGGAAATTGAGGGATGGCGGATTAATGAAGCCGACGCAGGTTTGATATTAAAAATAAGGGGTCAATTAAAAAGCTCTTTGATAGTAAGTTTGAAATATTCCAAGCTTACAAATCATTTTTCAAAAGCTTATTAATTAATTTCCAAACTCTAAACCAACTAATGACACTCTTCTTCCTTAGAATTTATTTTGCCTGATCCAGCGCAGCATATTGAAATTGGCCCGGACGATGACGAACATGTTGACCTAGAGGACAACGACCTAAAGGAACTGAAGGGGGAAGAAGTTGAGGGGATGGGAGTGGAGCAGTATCAAATCCACGAGATTGTGGGGATGGAAATGGGTGAAGAGGACACGCCAATCACCCTCAGCATAATTTCTCAGCAGCCACACCAACAACAATTACAATTACAACAGCCACAGCCCGAGCCGGATTACATTGTTCAGGGGCCTATCTACTCGTCACGAGGACCGCTTGGGATCCCTATGACCCAGGTCACGATGGGGGCACTTATTGGGCATCTTCCATCAGGTCGGTCCATAAGCTTGATTTCGTTAGAATTTTTAAGCTTCAAAAGCTTATCAATTTAGCTTAGAATTGAATATTTTTAATTTGAATCTTTTCTCTGGTTTAAATTAGTGTTTTAATCAAAACTAAGCGTTGATTTTTCAACAACTAAAATAATTAAACATTATATTATAATTATTATAATATATAATTGCTTTGAAATTTTAGGAGAAATAATTCATCAATTTGACAACG